>PVHP010027458.1:0-23860 GCA_004024765.1 Zapus hudsonius | reverse complement strand
CAAGGATTTTCGACACAAGGACCTCTAAGCTCGCAACATTAAAGCAGCCTTATTACTCACCCACCACGACTCAGGGAACTGAGCGGAAGAGGGGGCGGAAAGATTGTGAGAGCCGTGGTGGGGGAGACTGTCCGGAGGCATGGCACCCATCAGTAACAACACACTTGGGCCAGGAAGACCGGGATAAGTACTAAGATATACAGGATCCCTTGCCACAAGGACTAATACAGAGAGCCCACAGAGGAGGATATACAACTGATCAGGGATGGGGAGGGGGGGAATTGGGGAAGTCGGGATAACAACGCATGGTTTGCCCACTAAATAATGTAACTCATTATGGACAATAAATATATATTAAAAAAAGAATAAATGAATTCTGCATGATAGAAAGATACCAAGTCAACAAAACTCATTTATATTACACTATCAAAGAAGGATCCGATAAAGAGAAGAAGCTGACTTACAAAACAACTCCATTTATTAGCTTACTTAAGGCTAAGAAAACAAAACCTTTTAAATGAAAATTACAAAGCCCTGCTGGAAGGAGAGGTGCAGCTGAATGGAAGGAATCCCACCTTCACAGACAGACTTGAGATTGTTGCGATGTCAGTGCTACCAAGTGACCTACAGATTTAAAGCATCCCACATCAAAACTGCTGCTTTGATTTGCAGACAGAGAAAAACCCATCATCCTAAAAATCATATAGAATCTCAAAGGATCCCAAAAAGCCAAAGCAATCTTGAAAAAGAACAAAGCTGGAGGACTTACATGGTCTGATTGCAACACTTTCTACAAAGCAAGCGCAATCAGAACGCTGTTGTATTGATGTAGATGGATCGAAGTCTCTGCCATGAAGACGGACTCACAGACCAATGAGCTAGAATAGAGAGCCCCGAGGGAAACCTTCACTTACATGGTCACATGAGTTCTGACAAGGGTGTCAAAGCTGTTTGACAAAAAGAGGACAGTCTTTTTTTTTAAAGCAAATAGTTAAATACAGATAGAAGAGTCTGGATGCCCGAAGGTAAAAGGTGAAGGTGAAGGTGGGGTTGGGAGATGGCTCAGCAGTTACAGGCTTTCTTTCTTTCTTTCTTTCTTTCTTTCTTTCTTTCTTTCTTTCTTTCTTTCTTTCTTTATTTCTTTCTTTCTTTTTTCCTTTTTTTTACAATATTCAACCAATTACTTTTTACTTTCTTCTTTTGTCTTCTTTTCTTCTTGATTTGTTTGTCTCTTTGTTTCATAAGCTCTTTTTTGCCAGAGAGAGAGAGAGAGAGAGAGAGAGAGAGAGAGAGAGATCTTGCTGCCTATAAATTAATTCTTCAGGATTCCTCATCTCGAGTTTTCCTCAAATCCATGGAACAATTCTCTATACTTCCATGTATCCTTTCCTCTTGTATCCCTGATTCTTGGGGTTTTTCTATCTAAGGCAAATATTTTCTTGAAAGCTACGGTGAGGAGAGGCAGTCAAGAACTTCAAGTTTGGGGTTATAGTAACAAGCTCTCACCAAATTTGCTGTCTGTCCTGAGAGCACATTTTCCTTGCTGAGAGACCAGGCTCTGTGTGTGTGTGTGTGTGTGTGTGTGTGTGTGTGTGTGTGTGTGTGTGTGTGTTGTGATCAGTGGGTTGTGAGCTGAGAAACTCACCTTCTGCTTCACTCCAACCTCTCCAGCAGTACCTAGGAGGCTGGGGGAACCTGCAGACAAGAGACAGGGAACCTCCGCAAGGCTCCCTGAGGTCAGCTCATCTCTTATGCTACTCTAAGACTGACATCTGGCTCAGCATAAGGACACACCCCTTTCTCTAGCCAACTTCCCTCTAAATCCCATGTACACGAATTAATGATCATTTGGACTTGAAGAACTGAAACACGTACATTGAAAGCAGCCAGATGATTCTGAAGTGAGAGGAAGTTTCTGGGAAATCAGTGTCTACCTTCTGTGGACTTCATAAGTGCTTTCTGTGTTTCTTGATTGTTATGCTTATTATTTCAAGGAGATCTGAAGGAAGATTGGGGGATGAAATTGCTTTTGCTTTGCTTTCCAACTCAAAGCTCTTCCTTTAGCCCTTGCCTGCAGATTTACTTCTCCCAAACTGCTCTCAGAAGATGCTGATGACCAGCCTCCTTTTCCTTTCCCCTCTCGCTTCTTCTGTCTCATAAAGGCTGGTTCTCTTTCAGTCTTTGCTCAATTATAGATGTTCCCCCAGGAGTTTTCCTTTCCTTTCTTCAAATTCTCTCCCCAGTCAACTTTATACATTGTCAAGGTTTAAACTACCTACTGTGTGCTTTTTTCTCAAATGTTTCTCCTCTAACCTCACCCTCTTGCTGGAACTTTATACCCAGTTTCCAAAGCCTATTGGACACCTCAACCTATACAGATACCTTCTTGTATATTCCAAGTGACAATTTCCAACTCAGTGATGTTTTGCATGTTAGTTGTGTTTGTTTGTCTCGATGCCTTGATGATTCCCACATTCATTGGTTCCCTGGTGTTGTAATAAATAAAGTGGGCAGCTTCAAACAAGACAAACATATTCTTTCACATTTCTAGATGCCACACACCCAAAGTCAAGGTCAGAGAGTCAGTGTGCCCTCCAATGCTCTAAGGGAGAGTGTCTCCCGACTTCTGATGGTGGCCTCTAAATTTGTGTTCCTGGACTTGTAGCTGTATGGCTTCAATCTCTGCCTCTGTCATGATGTAACCTTCTTTCTGTGTGTTCCTCTAAAGCTCTCTCTTTTCCATATAAACACACCTACCCTAACTTAGCATGACCCCATCTTAACTTGAGTACACTTGCAAACACCCTACTTGTAAATAGGGTCACATCACAAGTGATAGAACTTAGACCATGTACATATAAAATGCACATACCTCTTAGGAATATGTGACTTCCTCACCACATTTGACAAGATATATTTTAGACAGCTTGGGATATAGCTCAGTGGTAGAGTATTTGCTTAGCAAGTGAAAGACCCTTGGTTCAATCCCCAATCCAAAGGCATGTACATATCAAATGTGTGTGTGTGAGAATGAAATGTTGCTGAAAACAAAGTCAGACAATTATGATGCTTCTCTGAACATATAATATTCAAATTCGAATTTTACTTGTGAACCTCCACTAGATATTTTCATATGGAGTCTTTCTCAGAGTGATGATATGACCACGTAGGCCCCAGCAAGGAGCTATTACTGTTATGTGGTTAGATGGATATGCTAATCCCATCAAAATGCCCTTTAAATATTTATGTCTGTGCCCATAGATTAGTGCTGCTCTCACTTTGGCCAGAGAAGCTTCTTTTTTTTTTTTTTTGCAGATGGTGGTTACTGGTGGGAAGAGTCAAAATTCACCAAAGTGCTGAGAATAAGTGCCTGTTAAGTGCTCAGTGTTAAATAAAACCCCCTTGTCACACTCACCAAGGCTCGGGGACACTACAGAAAAGGTGGCAAAGAGGATGTAGGAGCCAGCTGAAGAGGAGAGCTTTAGAACGCTGTCTTCTGGACATGAAGTGGCCACTGCGTTCATGATGTCATAGCAACTGCCATTACCCACACAAGACCTGGACAATGCTGGGCCCATCCACATCTGTCACAGTGATGGAGGAGGACAAAAGAGAGGCCATCCAAACAGAAGATGGACAAGGTGAAAGCAGAAAGGGTTCATTGAAAAAGCCAAAGGGTAAGGAGGGCAAAGCAAAGTTATGGGAGGGAACTATGAGAAAAAGATATTATAGTATGTATGGAATTTGTCACAAAAAACACGCTTTTTAAAGTTATATGCTTTGTATGGAGCATACGAAACAGCCTGTGCATGGAGATTATACCCCTTATTAGCATGAAAGAAGTTATATAACATGGATCCTTGTCCTTTTGCTCACCAAAAAGATTTCTGGGCATACGACTCTCAGGTGGGAATACTGGAGAGATGGCTCAGCAGGTAAGGCACTTGCCTGTAAAGCCTAATGACCTGGGTTTGATTCCCCAGTGCCCACATAAATCCAGATTCACAAAGTAGAGCATGCATCTGGAGTCCATTTGCAGTGGCTAGAGGCCCTGGTGTGCTCTCTCTCTCTCTCTCTCTCTCTCTCTCTCTCTCTCTCTCTCTCTCTCTCTCTCTCTCTCTCTTCTCTTCTCTTCTCTTTCAAATAAATAAATAAAATATTTTTTAAAGAATAGGGAATAGGTTGGAGTGAAGGCTATGGAGCATCAATATTAGGATATGAAAGAAGCCCAGGGGGTCGTAAACACTGGAAACTTCCCACGAGGGCTACATGCCACATAGCACCTGTGTGGTAAAGAGTCCCGAGACATCTAAGTGCAGAGAAGGGGGTTCTATGGGAATAACCTACAAAGGCTCAGCACACTGATAGGTAGGCTCCATTAGAGCTTCTGCTATTGCTCAATTCTCTGCCAAGCCTCCATCCTTGACATATTCTCTTTGAATGAACTGCCTCTATGCCTGTCATAGCAGGCAACTGGAAGCCAATTTCAGACCTAATTTTTAAAAATATTTTATTTATTCATTTTCAAGCAGAGAGAGAGAGAGAGAGATTGAGCACCAGGGCCACCACCTTGTGGGTCTGGCTTATGTGGGTCCTGGGGAATTGAACCAGGGGCCTTAGGCACTGGAGGCAAGTGCCTTAACCACTGATCCATCTCTCCAGCCCTCAGACCTAATTTTGAACAAGCAAGACCAGAATAATTTTTAGTAAGAAATCAACATTTTTTAAATATTTTTATTGATTTGTGGGAGTAGTGAGAGAGGGGGGAAAGAGAGAATGAGCTGCAAACAAACTCCAGATGCATGCACCACTTTGTGCATCTGGCTTTACATGGGTCCTAGGGAATTGAACCCCAACCAGCAGGCTTTGCAAGCAAGCACCTTTAACTGCTGAGCCACCTCCCCTAGCCTGTTAGGATTCTTAGCAGGTGGAAAGTCACTGGTACCTACCTCTGCTGCTAATGATGTCAAAGTGTTTGTGATGCAAGTTCTCCTGGTTCACATTGAAACATAAAGCAATGAAAAAGTTAAGAAAGGATATTGAGGGCTGGAGAGATAGCTCAGCAGTTAAGGCACTTGCCCGCAAAACCTAATGACCAGAGTTTGATTCCCCAGTGCCCATGTGAAGCCAGATGCACTAAGGTGCATGCATCTGGAGTTCATTTGCAGTGACTGGAGGCCCTGATGAACCCGTTCTCTCTCTCTCTCTCTCTCTCTCTCTCTCTCTCTCTCTCTCTCTCTCTCTCTCTCCCTATCTATCTATCTATCTATCTATCTCTCTGTCTTTCTGTCTTTCTGTCTGTCTGTCTCTCTCTCTGCTTGCAAATAAATAAATATATATATTTTTAAAAAGAAAGTATATTTAGCAGCCATAAGGAATAGAACTGATAAAGATTTAGTGAGTCTTTTGAGCAAAAAAAAAAAATTGATCTTCAACCTGTGATGATCCATTTCAATATTTTGGGGCCAGTGACATTTCTATCTAACAGCACACACACATGATAGTTGTCTGGCGATCTAGGGTAGGCTCTACCAGTTGCTATGTTTATCTGTGGTAGAAGGAAAGAAATTTTTTTGCCTTATCTTTTTTGTCTGTGCAGTGCTTAAAGCCAACTGATTGCTAAATCACAGTAGAAACCACCCACTCTGCTGTTGGAATCCACTCAAAACCAAGGCCATCTTGATGAATACAAGAGCTAAATGAAAGTTAAATTTGTCACATTTCTTTACTGTGCCGCACACTTTCAGAGTTTCATGAAATTAAAAAAAAAATCCACATAATTAGTTTAGCTTTACCAGAAAAAAAAAATTGAATGACAAGGTCAGCCTCCTGACCTTTCAGTAAATTAGAGAAGATTGCCATAAATTGCACAATATAATGAAACACCAATTTGCATATTTGCTGCTATATTAAAAGGGATCAGTTTTAGCTCGCAAAGCAGAACAAACAAAAACATGCATTTTAATAACTCAAATTACTCCCAGGAAGTGACCCTCAGCAGAAAGCTTGATTATCACTACTTAATTAGAAGCCTTGGAAATCCAAATCCTCTTTTAAATCCTATTCTGGGTACAGTGAAAGATGAAGCCATGAGTTTTGTCTAAGATTCAATATTTACTCTTTACTAATATGTTTGCTGGAGAGACTTCCCAAGCATTATAAAGACATGTGAGGGGGAAAAATTTAATATTCAAAGAAAGAGTGCACAAAAACCTGTGTTGGCTTGCAGGTGCAAAGCAATTAACAAGCTGGCATTTACAGTACTTTTAATTAATTAATTAAAAATGCAAAGCTGACTTTCATTTCTTTAAATGTTTGAACATTTTATCCATCAATAATAAAGCATTACATGCTACTGGGTGACAGCATCCGGTAAACGGAAGGGGAAAAAAAAACCCAGAGTCAAAGTCACTGAGAGCAACTTGGAAATCGCTGCCCCTCCCACACTGGGATATTACTAAACTTAGTGTCAAATGAGAGTGGCAATAATCTGTTGCCCAGGACAGATCATAAACCACAAGTGACAATATTTGATGTGACATGTTAACCTTGAGTAGGAATGAAAACAACAAGGCTTATTACAATTATACTCACCGTTAAGGACTTGCCACTCTGCTTCCTTCGGGGAGCAAAGCTGTTTGGAGTTGAAGCTGTGTACCTCCATCCTGCTTAGAAAGGTTAAAAACATAATTAGCAGAGGGAATTCCAATAATTTGCTAAAGAAGTGGGTAATAGCTCCTAACGTCGTACTGCTGTGGCTAATTTTATAGCTGGACGCGCTGCTCCACGGACGACTTCCCTATTCCCCATGAACACATTTTTTGGTCAGTACATATTTTAAAACAACACCATTAATGTACTTAATTAAAACATAAATACTACAGTGCTACCTCGGTAGGCATTCACTCAGCTGGAACTAACTGTATTTGCTTAATCTACAATTTTAGATGTATTAGCAAAAATAAATGTTGGTGAATGTAAGAGCCTGATTACATATCTTGGGTAAATTGGTGATAATGAGTCAAGAGACTTTGTGTTCATTCACATATATTAGAATAAGAATCATTATGAAATTAAAGCTAAGATTAATCCTGCTAATGACACCGCAGAGCATCTGGGAATAAAATAACCCAGATGTCAATTTCGCTGTGTTACTCGGCTGCTGTTTGATAGAGTAACCCTTGAAGTGTGCTTCCGAGGCACAGAGCAGCTACCCCCAGTCCCAGCACTTGAAATGCAAATGAGTGACAAGATAGTCTAATAATGAGAGCAGATTCTAGCAGTAAAGAAAATGAATAAATTAAAAAAAAAACCACGATGTACCACTGATAAGAACAAGCAGCGGGTACCCTGATGTCCTCAATTAGGGTGGATGACATCTGCTGAGTATTTCTCTCTAATAAAGCCCTCACTCGGTATTCCTAAGCACACGATTCTAACACTGTTAACATTTTAATGTCCTGGGCGTGCGTGGTAACATTAATTACAAGATGATTTGGATGACTTCTGAATCTCTTTCATGTCTTCGGCAGGAGAGAGCACAGCGTCGCAGCTTTGATATCATAAATAAAATGGGGACACCTGCCAAGCATGAAAGGTATCCTGAAGTCATTTGCTTCTGCTAGGTCACCCCGCACCTCTGCAGCCAGGCAGAGAAATCCCCAGGACATTTACAGAGGGTCCGCAGCTCGGCATTTTCGCAGGGAGCTCTGTGACTCTCAAAGAGCTTCTTTCCCTTCTGCTAAAGGTGAAATTTTTTGTTGGTGTTTTTAATTCCTAATGAGCTTAAAGCCCAATTAATAGTTTCCTAAGCCCAGTTTGCCTTCTTAATGGTTATTTTCATGTGCTTTGGCAAACGTCACCAGGGCTTTCCAGGGACAGCTTCTCTCTCCACTTAGTCAACAGACAAATACAAAGAGGGCTTGGCACTCGGAGGGACCCTAGGTGGACAGCGGGGACAGATCGGCATGGTGACACCGTCACTCGTGAGAAAATGCCACATGAAACCGGAGCACAAGGAGGTTGTGTGGCATGCCAGCACTTGCTGAACATACAGCAAATAAGCCAAAGGGAGATGGGAACTTCTGCCTCAGTCGGCTCAGTCTAGGCTCCCAGGCTGGCCATGGTGGATCCACAGCACTCAGGAGGCTGTGGATGTCAAGTTTGAGACCAGTAAAGTCCTGTCTCAAAACAACAGCAAAATCCACACTCCCCTTCTTCTTTAGACTTCTGCCGGCTGTGGGGGCTCCTCAAAGATTATTTGGGTCTCATCTTTTGACATCAATGTCAAGGTTATATTTCCAGACCCTCCCTCCAAGTGAGCACAGCTACTTTGACCAATAAAACGCAGACGGATGCTTTAAAGCAAACTGTGTTGTCCGCCTCGTCCCCTCGGTATATAGTGGATGTCACCCTTAGCCTGGATTTGAAAATCCCCCAGAGTATCAGGGAGGAGGAGGACATCTTCGTTCCGTAATGCCACTGAGATGCGGAGGTTGGTCCTGGGGCACAGTGTGACCCATCCTGACAAATGCGATTCTATATCGTGCCTACGGCCAAGTGCACACATGTGAACCCCTCAAACTGCCTCAGGAATGGATGAAGAAAAATGAGGGAAAAAATAAAAGCCAGGGAAGATGTGGCTGAAAAGGTAACCCAAGAACTCCGACTGAGGAAGGGAGGACTGTCATTTAATGAAACCCAGTGGGCACCACTTATAGCATCATACGGGTCAATGGCTCCCCCTAGAGTTTTGCAGTACCCAGCCTGCAAGTTCATAGACAGTATCCTTGTCATTTCTAGTCCGGCCAGTCTGCTGGCTCCCAATCACGGGTTAGATGAAACCAAATTTGCAGAGCGTGCTGGGTAGAGAGTTCATTACTGCAGCCGCTGAACACATGGTTCAGCCCACAAAGGGCTCGCTCACTCAAGACATCAGAAACAAACAACTCGTGAACAAATTGTTTAGGATACTTGGCCGTGAATCAAAATCTATTCCAGATATGACAGATTATCATTGCTAGACCCATGTGAAACAATGTTACCCAGTCATAAAGCAAGGTCTTTTAAAACAAATGTGAGAAGAAAAAGACACAAGACCCTTTTGACCTTTTCATAATTGATTCGCCGTGGTACTGATTTGCTTCCAAAAGATGTTTGCAAGAAAAGAGAAAATGAGACACAATGCTGAGGAACTAGCCCATTCGAGTCCAGCCTCTCCCCCTCCTCTCTCTCTCTCTCTCTCTCTCTCTCTCTCTCTCTCTCTCTCTCTCTCTCTCTCTCTCTCTCTCTTCATTGCTTTCCTGGCTCTCTCTGGGCAAAGGTGTTACAGTTTACTGGACTCACAGCTGGATGGTGGAATAAAAATCCCCAGGGCCAATCAGAAGTTTCCCAGAATATTCTCCAACTTTGCAGAGCTTACGAACTGGATAGAACCAAATTAGTAGCACCTCCTAGAATAGGGCCAGCATGGGTCTCAAGCAGAAAATTATACATAGTTGCAGTGTCTCTCCTCATTACCCCAATGGTTAGTCACTGTAAACTCACCTGGATTTAGAAGCGCCCTGAACGCACCTCACTGGGTGTGTCTATGAGGGGAAACCCACCTTGGAGCGGGCATCAGCATGCCATGGGCTGGGACTCAAATAATGAAAAAAGAACACAAAGCTAGGTGTGACCGATTGTCCTATAATCCCAGCACTCAGGGAACTGAGGTAGGAGGATAGCAATGAGTTTGAGGCCAGCCTGGACTACAGAGTAAGTTCCAGGTTAGCCTGGGCTACAGTGAGACCCTGCCTTAGAAAGAAAAGAAGGAAGGAAAGAAGGAAGGAAGGAAGGAAGGAAGGAAGGAAGGAAGGAAGGAAGGAAGGAAGGAAGGAAGGAAGGAAGGAAGGAAGGAAGGAAGGAAGAAAGGGAGGGAGGGAGAGAGGGAGGGAAGGAGGGAGAGAAGAAGAAGGGAAACAGAAAAAAGGAAAAAGAAAGCTAAGTACCAGTGTTCATCTCTCTCTCTGCTTCCTGATGGTGGAGAGAAGATGACCAGCTCCTTCTCCTGTTACCACACCTTCCAACCTTGCTCTACTGAGCCCTCAAACTGGGAGCCAAAAGAAACCATTCCTTTGTTATTTGCTTTTGTCTGGGATTTTGTCACAGCAGAGAAGTGTAATGAATACACCATCCTTGTGGTAACTGCCTGCAGCTGTTGTCAAGGGAGTGTTGGAAAGGATATCCTGGAAGGAATTAGCCCCGCCTCTATTTGGAAGTATACATATATGTATATGCTGTACATATGTCTGTACATATCAGTATGTGCATATGATATATGTACATATCAGCATATGTATATATATGCTGAATAGTGATTATATATATATGCTGATTAGTGAGCGTGAGGACATCTAGGAAAGTTCTCATCATGGGTAAGAGCAGGTGATCCCTCCAAAATGGGCTGCTAAGTCACTCCTCTGCTTCCTGATCTTTAGGGCTGGCTGTAATTAGAGCCACAGCTATCCTGCAGCCTCATAACTTCCCAATGAAAGGGATGGGTACAAAGTTCATGTTCCATAAAACATGGTACCTGCGACATTCTATCATGCCTTCACAGAGGTGGCTTCCTCCCAGAGGTTGCTTTCCAGTGTGTGGGGGTGGTGTGTGAAACACACTCATCCTCCAATACACAACTCAAGTGTGTGCACATAAAACCTTCCCAGACCCACTGGACCGGAGGTGGCCGGCTGTTTGCTCTGTACCTTTCAAATCACTGGGCTCACTCTACTGTGTAATAACTTCACATGGCCGCCTCCTCTCCTAGACGCGGGGCTCTGGGAATAGATGGGGATGGTTTCCCCAGCCCCTGGCAAGGTAGCTTGCACTCAGGAGGCCCTGAGTAAATCCTGGCTGAAAGAGTTGCTTGAATATTGATGGCCAGGGGTCGAGTCCAGATAGTGGGCCATGGTGGAAGATAAATCATGGCCTGTATCTTCTTACCAGGGACTTTAGGAGCGGATGACCCTTCTCTTCTGACAAACAGATCACACTTTATCCCTCCCTTTCCAAAGGCTTCAGCAAGCCTTTCTACCTCTCAGATCCTTTTTCAGCGTCTTAATAAGGTGTCCTTTGCTAAGTCTCATCCAATTCGCATTATTTTGTACCCGGCTGTGACAGGATAAGTGGAAAATCAATGAAAACGAAGGCGGAAGGGCCCGAGTTCTCCTGACTGAGTGGGCTCCTAGGTGTCTTTTTCACAGAATAATTTATGGAAACATCCTTTAAATGCAGACGCTTCCATCCGTTTCACCTTCACTCTTGAGAGGAAATGAAACAGGAAGCTCTTCGGCCTGTTTCCAACCTAGTGTTTTAACCACTGTGTCTCTGTATTTGGTACTCTTGGTCCGACATCAGAAACTATCTGGAGACAAAAAGCAATAAGAATGGAATATTTGTCAACTTGATGCCCGGGACTGGTTTTTCTTTTGTTTATGTGGGATTGGAAGACTCAAACTCGGGCCCCCTGAGGGGGTGCAGGGATTTCAAAGACTCCATGGATTTAGTCTGGTGAGAAGACTTAAAAATAGCTTAAGAAATAAGGACTCAAGAGAGATGTGATTATCACTGGGGTAAGACATGGGGGTCAGGGGACATGATATTTGCACTTAGCTGTTAGGGAAAGCTCGAGAAGAGAGACAGGAGACAATACAGGGAAACAAAGGCAAGAACAAAGAAGGGGATTTTGAGGGACATACCTGACAGCTGTCAGAGGGGCAGGGGTGCTGAGGCCATGAGTGGGAACCATACGTGGAGCTCGCCTGGGCATGTCCTGTGCCATGCTGCAGGGTTTCACTGCTCTCATAATGCAGAGCCCCTGATCTTGGAGAGGGAGGTGACATGTTCCCACTCATGTCGTGAAAGAGCAGTTAGTTTCCAAGGATGTTGAGAAAGAGACACCATGTTCTACACACATAAAAAAATGTGTAAAAGTGAGAGTGGGAAGATGACTCTGCTGCTAAGTGTGCTTCCTGAGTAAGCCTGAGGGCCTCAGGGGGCTGAGTTCGAATCTCCAGATCCCACATAAACAGATGAGTGTGGAAACCCAGTCCTGCAGGGGAGCAGAGACCCGAGAATCATTGGAGCCTGGCAAGCTCCAAAATTAGGAAGACTTAGGTTCAAAACAATACCAGGCGGAAGAGTAATGGAACGAGACACAAAACATTCCATTTTGGCCAGGGCCACTGCAGGCGAGTGCCCCTAACACACACACACACACACACACAAGTTTAAAAATGTAAACTAGGTCTTCATTTTGAGAATATCCTCAAAGCCAACGGAAGATGGGGTGGAGCCCCATAATCGAGCAAGGGAGAGAGGAGAAAGGTAAGAATCAGAAGCAGTGCGCATGCCATCATGAAGGTGTGTACATGAGAAGGTGTTTGCAAAGAGAAGCTGGACAGACAGACTGAAAATAAGGGGTCAGTTTCACAGAGGCAAACCTAGATGGGCTGTGAAGCATGAATAGGAGCTTACCAGCCAATGAAAAGAAAGCCACTCTGGATTTAATACTAACAATAATAATTATTGTTATAAAAGGCCAGGGTGTAGCTCAGTGGTAGAACACTTGCCTAATATACTCAACAGCCTGATGTCCATGCCCAGTACTATACGCGCGGGCGCGCGCGCGCACACACACACACACACACACACACACACACACACAGAACCCAAGCTATGGGAATAAAGGTCATGTTCAGAGACATGAAGACTTCCCTACAGCAATCCTGAGTTGATTGACAAGTTTTTTTTTCCTTGTGTGTGTCTGTGTGTGTGCTATGGTCTGGTGTGTGCAGTGTGACCCTCCCTACACTTGCCTGTGGCAGATGGGAGGGAGGAGGTGGCCAGAACACAGTGCCAGGCATCCTGTTCCATTTTTTTTCCACGACATCGTGTTTTGAGCCAGGGTCTCTTTACAGACTCTGAAGCTTGGGGGGCTCCAAAGATGCCTGCATCTATGCTCCCCTGCAGACCCAGTGTTCCCAGCACACATGACCATGCCCAGTGTGTGCATGAGAACTGGAAATTCAAACTCTGCTGGTCCCCTGAGGCCCTCATGCACCTAACCATTGAGCCATCTCTCCAGCCCTTACCTCTACGTCTACACCCAGAAACTGAGAGCTGAATGGTTGACGTTCCATTTAACAGAAGTTTATATTATTTCCATTTCAAGGCATGTGCCTACTTAGCCCTGCTCCTCCAAGGTTGGTTGGTAAGTTCAGGCGGCATCTGCTGAAACGCCTAATCCTGCAGAGTTCCAGAATCTTAACCTTTTTGTCGTTACTCATTTTCTCACCCAATTTCAGGATCATTCGGACTAATACGGGCTCACTCCATCTGTTGCGGCCAGCTGCGAACTTATGTCAAGGAAATGTGAACATCTCCCCACATATTGTTCCCACAACTCTGCTACTGCAGTCCAGTCACCAGACAGTAACGCTTGTGATCAAGTTTAGTGATGTAACAGGGCATTTTGATTGGTAGGTTAATTTGTTTCCTGCCATGACATAACATGTACAGAACTCCATCCAAGAGTTTTAGGCTCTAAAGAACAATATGAAATATGGCAACACAAACCTGAAATTTTAATTATTTGGCCTGCTCCCTGAGTGTCCAATGTGATTTCCTGGGGTTCCTCTAACTCTTCTTGGCCAATGGCCTGCAGAGTAACTCTTACTTAAGCACGGCTGGATCTTCACTGGCTCTCTTCTGTCTTTCTCCTGGTAAGAGAGCGCCTTTAGTGAAAGTGAGTGTCTCAGAGGAAACTTCAATCCCCACAGCCTTCCTGCACTGCAGCACTTAATGCTGTGTGTTTAACACCACCTTGGGGATTACCTCAAATCCTGGGAAATCTTTGAGCAGCAACACACTGGCAACGGGAAAACGTTCACTCCCCTGAGATCTCAGGGATGCCGCCTGGGAAGGTAGACCTCTTGGAGGGAACGCTCAGCCAGGGTGCAGGAGAGGTGGTCTGCAGGTCATGCACTCAGCAATGGCCAGCCTCCGAAGACTTGAGCTTTCTTCATGAAGCAAATGGACCTAGCCTCAGAGGACTGTGGTGGTCTTCATGACCATCTGTTTCCATCCCTACTTACCAACAAGAGCTGCCCAATGCCATCCCAAAGAAGGGATGATGGTGAGGTCCCCATTCTCTTCTGTACTGGATGGAGATCTGCCAGCGCTCCCTCCCCAGTCACTCAGCCCAGGTTTACTGAATTCCCCACCCCTACCCCCACCCCAGGCCTTCTTCACCGCTGCTGGCCAGGTCTTGGTTGACAAAAGCTAAAACCCACTCCCCTTTCACCCCCTCACTCAACTGGACGTTCTTTAGGAAAGGGTTTTGCATACAGTGTTTTCTTTATACGAAATGTGTTTAAGTTTGCAGGGCACCTTGGAACACACCTAGAATTCTAGCATTGGAAGGCTGAGACAGGAGGATTGCTGCAAGCTCAAAACCAGCCTGAGCTACATAGTGAGATTTAGGGCAGCCTGGGTTGCAGTGTGAGATCCTGTCTCAAGATGACATCGTGAAATTAAAAACAAAAAAAGTTTTCTATAATCTTGCAATCCAGAAAAACCACTCGGTGGTCTGTGTGTATTCAGACCTTTTTCTTGCAAGGAAGTTCAAAGATAGGAATAAGTAATAAATCATATAAGTATTTTTTTTCAAAAATCCATTTACTGTTTTATTACCTGAGACACCAAGGCTGAAGGAACGGCGTTCCTGAGCTATAGAACCACGTAGAGTTAAGCAGGGATGGATGTGATGGATTTGGGGGGCTTATCTGGGCTGGGCCACCACAGGGGAATTTGTCACCCACATGCAAAAATAAAGGCAGTGCTTTCATCTCGCTCATGATTTCCCACATTTTCTGTCCTATGTCACACTCAGCTTTTCTTCTGACTTCCCTTTTTCACAAACTTTATCTTGTATGTGTGCATGTCCGTACGTGTGGGGTGTACGTGTGTGATGTGAATCCGTACACGCGTATGCCACAGCACACACATGGAGGGCAGAGAACAACTTTCAGGTCAACCCTGGCCTTTCCACTTCTTTCACTGGATTCTCCCTCTGCTTTGCACATGATACAAGTCCAGAAAAATTCTCTTATGTCTGCCTCCCAGTCAGCATCAGCAATGCTGGGATTATAGAAGCCTTTGTGGCTTGTTCCATCCCCGGATGGAACTCGGGTACACCAGCCAGAGCAGTGTAGCTATTAGTCAGGGTTCTCTAGAGGAACAGAACTGTAAGAATGACACAAAGGGATTTGAGGGATGGAGAGATGGCTCAGCAGTTAAGGTGCTTCTCTGTAAAACTCAACTACCTGAGTTCAATACCCACATAAACCCAGAAGCACAAAGTGGCACATGCATCTGGATTTTGTTTACAGTGGCTAGAGGCCTTGGTGTGTCCATTCTCTCTCTCTCTCTCTCTCTCTCTCTCTCTCTCTCTCTCTCTCTCTCTCTCTCTCTCTCTCTCTCTCTCTCTCCAAATAAATAAAAATCAAAAAGAAGGAATTTGAGCTGAAGAGATTTATCAGTGGTTAAGGCACTTGCCTTCAAAGCCTAAGGACCTGGGTTTGATTCCACAGTACCCACATAAAGCCAGATGCACAAAGTGGTGCATGCATCTGGAGTTTGCAGTGGCTGGAGGCCCTTGGTGTGCCCATTCTCTCTCTCTCTCTCTCTCTCTCTCTCTTCTCTTCTCTTCTCTTCTCTTCTCTTTATCTCTCCTTGAAAATAAATAAATAGAAATATTGTTAAAAGGGGGGAGGAATTTCTTGGATTAGTTTATGGCAGTCAGCAGGTTTAATAGTCAAGGGACCTGGTAGCTTCTCAGTCCACATGTCTGGATGTCTCAGCAGTTCCCATACAGCACTGAAGGTCCGAAGGCTTCCTGGAGAGAAGCTGGTCTTCAGTCCAGGCTGGAAGGCTCCGGAAATTTGGTTCCAATACCAAGGAAGGATGGCTGAACAGGATAGATGCACATGCAAGTGAAGGCATCACCAGCAAGCAGCACGGCAGCCTGGTGGGAAGAAGATATCGTCTTCTCCCAGGCTTCTTTCCATAAAGCCCAACACTAGGAGGACCTTCCATTCAGGGGAAGGATTTCTTTCTTCAGTTAATTCTTCCCAGAAGCAACCTCAGAGACCCGCCCAAGAGGGATGCGTGTGGATTCATAATCTGATGAAGTTTACAACAGAACATAACCATCACAAACAATGAGTACTTTATCCATGGAGTCATCTCCCCTTGTTGGGGTTTATTGAGGATTCTCAGTCTTCCAATGCAAAAAAAAAAGTAAAAAATAAAAAAACTTTATATAGAAATACATGGTTTACTTGAAGGGATGATAAATAAAGAAAACCACCCAGGGACTGAGCTTTGGAAATGGCTCAGAAAGTAAAGTTTTTGTCATGTAAGCTTGAAGACTCAGCTCAGATCCCCAGCACCCACATAAAATGCCAGAATCACTGGGTGCACCTGTAATCCCAAAGCTGGGAAGTCAGAGACAGGATCCCTGGGGCTTCCTTCCTAGTAGTCTAACCAAGTTAGCAAGAGACCTTGTCTCAAAAATAAGATGAGAGTAGTTGAAAAAGACATGCATACATACATGTGCACGTTCACCCCACACACATATAGATATACATATACACCACACATACACATGAGACAAGGAACAAAGATGAGCTTCGCTATTTAAGGACTTGTGGATAACCCAAGACGTCATATCCTTGGTAGAATTTGGAACAGACTCGACCTAAAACACACTTATTATACCCCTGTTAGCTTTTTAATTTTAAATCAGAATATAAGTTTGGAGACAAACTTGTAAACATATCCTCATATAGAGTTAAAAGAGTCCATCTGTCCATGGGAGGCCCCCCCCCTCAGAGGTACTAGTGACAAAGCTGTGCCTCTATTTCACCCTCCAGGAGCATGCTGGGATTCCCCTCTTCCATTCTTCCAAAGCACAACCAGGCCAAGTAAGTACCTGTTCTGACGCCGACCACAGTCTAACACCAAATGCCAGAGAGTAGCTTCCCAGTGTAAAATGTACAGCAATAACTTTGATGGACAAGTTGCACTATGGGAGCGATTTACTGGGAGGCTACTAGGGATAGAATCTAGGTAGTCCAGAATTGTGTATGTTTGTTGGCCTGCACTGATCTCACTCTCTGATGGAGATTGTGTTTGTATTTTTCAGGATGCAGCGAGAGAGCTGGGGCCCATCTAGCCTGCCGACCGACTGTAGGCCGATGGCTGAGATTCTGGCAGGAGAGGAGCCACCACAGTTATACCGTGAAGGATCCATACGGAACCCCACAGAGAATGTCGGGATGAACAAGGGACCCACAGCCACAGCCATTAAATCAACACAGGATAAGCCAGTGAGATAGAAACCAATGATTTTTGACACAAAGACCCCTAAGCTCACAACCTTAAAGCAGCCTTAATACTCATCCACCATGACTCAGGAAACTGAGCAGAAGAGGGGACGGAAAGATTGTGAGAGCCGTGGTGGGGGAGACTATCCAGAGGCATGGCACCCTTCAGTAACAACATACTAGGGCCAGGAGAACCTGGCTGAATACTAGGCTATCCATGGTCCCCTGCCACAAGGACTGATCCAGACAACCCATGGAGGAGGTTATCCAACGGAGTGGGGAGGGGAGGGCAGCGGGGAATTGGGGATAACTACTCATTGTTTGCCCACTAAATATTGTAACTTATTATGGACAATAAAAAAAAATTTCAAACAGCTACAAAAAAAAAAAAAAAGAATTGCCAGACTGCAAACTGTCAACCTGGCTGACTTCAAATTCTCCTGGCTTCTCCTCCATTGTCATAGGGTCCCATTGGGATCACAGATGTGTGTGCTGCTTTGGATCCTGCCTTAAGTAGAACTGAACCTTGGCTGGCAGGTTTTGCAAGCAAGCATCTTTAACTGCCAAAAAACTTCCCCAGCCTCTTATTTTTCCCTTCTGTGTCTGCTGGGATCACAGACTTGGGGGAACCATGTCCTTGGGCAGGCTTGCTGCTTCTCTTCAGGGGATTTCTCACTAGAAATGGAAAGCAAGCTTCTGTTGTCACTCACAGCAGCCCAGGCCCACAGAACCCTCTGGCCAAGTAGAAGGATGCTTGTTGTCAATTTCAGCAGCCCCTTCCTCTCCTGCGCAGTCTCTCCAGGGCCATTCCTTTCTGCCGAGCTCTAGACTAGCAGCTCTACAGAGGTGGTGTCTGGACCTGACAGGTCAGCCCCCTGGACTCAGAAGGCCTCTGGCCTTTGCCCTGCAAGCTGCTTATTTCCCATTCACAGCTAGAAATTCACCCCCAGCCCCCCGTTGCTAACGCTGATGAACTTAATGGTTTTGTGGCATGCCAAAGTTCCCAGCATCTGCTCAGCTGGCTTCATGCCCATATCCAAGGAGGTGTAGCATGATTGGATGGGGCATGAAGAACAGCCATACACAGGTTTCAAGCATAGGCCCAGAGAATGTGATGATGCCTTGTTCACAAGAATTCCTCTGGGAGCTACCAGCCAGATGAGGCATTAGAAGACAGCATACCACTGACAATTGTTGGTATAATATCTTTAAGGCCAGCTTGCATTGCATAGGCTGTTTTCTAGTTGGTCATCAGATGAGGATTTACAAAGTGTGAAGAGGTAGGATGTTTTATGAGTGACCAAGAATAAGACAGAAGGAAGTGCCATCCATAGGGGCACCTTCGCTGGAGTATGTAAATCATCTGAAACTTACTGAGCTGCCACCAGGGTTACCCAGCCCTACCCCCAGGAAATGTGCCTTCCCGTGGCCCTCCAACCCAAGGGTCCATCATGAAATAGCACAGGACATCCTTATGCTAAAAAGTTACTTTTACTGCTTATCTGAACATCTAATTTAACTAGTGTCCTGTGTTTGTATTTGTTTAATATGGAAACCCTTTTACTAAACCAAGCTGAAAAATAGGGCCAAGGAAGCAAATTTAAGGAGATTTGGAACATGTATGTGCAGGCGATCAACTGAAATAGAATCAGGATCACTTAGGAGGAAAAATAACCTTTGATCTGATCTGAGACGATCCCCTTACCTATTCATGGATTGCCTTGGATGGTTGGAGGACATTAATACTTGAGTCTTGCTTTAAGCGTCAGTATCATTTCTCAAGCCTAGTATTTCATCTTCATAATGCACACACACACACACACACACACACACACACACACTGGTGCAAACACTGTCCCTTCAGGTCTCTCTAACACCATATGCAGCCCAGTCACCACAGCTATCTGGAATGCTCTCTTGTACTTCTATCAGTTAATTTCTTGCTGCTGTGAACAAATTTCATACCTGAGGCAGCTTATGGAAGAAAAAGTGTGTGGTCTGGCTGACAGTTCCAGAGGGTAGAGTCAGTCCATCATGGCAGGAAAAGCACGGCAGACACAGGAAGCTGGCATCACATTAGCAGGGAGGAAACAGAGAGAAAGGGAACAGGACATGGGGCCAGGCTGTAACCTCAAGGTCAACCCACCATGACACACTTCCTCCTGCAAAGCTCCACCTCCTAAAGGTCCTGAACCTTCCTGAACAACACCACTGTGCTGGAGACCAGGTGTTCAAACACATGAGTTTATACCACAGTTCTTGTTCACATGAGACAAAGACAGCACAGAAAGAACACTCGCTTCACTTTGGTGGCAATTCATAGCAAGTTTGAATCCAAGAGTCACCACTTACTAATTACAAATCCTTAAGCACATTCCTTCATCATTGTGAAATGTCAATTCTGAATTTTTGTTTTCTCATCTGCAAAGCAGAAGGCACCATCCTACTACACAGAGTTACTGTGAGCACCAACCATGATGATGTCCTGGGCACATAGTGCTTACCTAAACACTATAGTTACTCCTACTATGGTGGTGTGGTTGTGTGATTGTTACCATTATTACAGGCCAGCTCACGAGCACAGGTACCCAAAACTTGACCACCTGGATCTGAAACCTGGCTCTCTCTTATAAATTATGTGATCTTCAGCATGTTGTTTTGGATGTTTGTCTCTAGTGTTGTTAACATATCTGATGAACACACATACCAGCCCTGGCAAATAGGAAGTGCGGTGTATAGTATTGGCCACTGTGATGGTTTGAATGTAAAATGTCCCCCATAGACTCATGTGTTTGAACACTGAATCCTCATTAGGTGGCGCTGTTTTGGAAGGTTGTGGAACCTTAGGATGTCTTGCCTTGAGGGAGGAAGCATGTCTCTGAAGACCGGCCTTAAGGTGCTCCATTCCAGGCCTGTTTGCTCTCTCTACTTCCTGCTGATGTGACGTGAGCCTGCTTCCTACTCCTGCCTGGCTTTCCCTGCCTTGGTTAGACTCCACTCTCTGGAACTACAAGCCTTTTTCTTGCATATGTTGGTGGGGTATTTGACCCAGCAATCTGTGAGGTGCCTCCAGCCCTCACCTGCCAATCCTCCCTCTGAAATCCTTTAGCTTGTTGCCAGCTCTACACACATTCTTTTGGTTCGTTTGTTTGTTTGTTTGTTTTTGAGGTAGGGTCTCCCTCTTGCCCAGGCTGACCTGGAATTCACTAGGTAGTCTCAGGGTGACCTTGAACTCATGGTGATCCTTCTACCTCTGCCTCCTGAGTACTGGGATTAAAGGCGTGCCTGGCTTGAGTTCTTCTTTAAACCCCTCTACTATGGGCCTTATCCTTAGGTCCCTTCAGCTACATTTCTGGTCCCACACCATCTTTCCCCAAAGTGATATATGTTGAAAACCCAAATCACTGCTCCAGGTGGTGATAACCAGGGCAGGTGTGGGGAAGGGAAGGGATGTTAAAGTCTTCAACAAAGCTCTCCATGATGCAACCTGTGCCCACCTCAGCCTCCATAATTCCGCAACACCCCTGTGTTCCAATCTGCCTGGACTCCATCTCCTGCCCCTCCCCCATCACATCACACAAACTGAGCCCTGGCACTGAAACTGGCTCCTGGGAGCTTTCAGAAGGTGGGGACTGTGTCCTGTGATCTCTGTCTCCAGTGTCTGGCCCTAAGCGGTCATGGTAGCCTTGTTCTGTGAATGAGCATGCTTAGTGTGACCTGGAATTTCCTTTCTTTCTGCCCTGCAACTTCTTTCTCTCTCACTTTGTCCACAGACATACAGTCTCTGGACAGAGAGGCAGACAAGCAGGTGGAAGTGGCCACAAGCAGACCTCAGGCACCAGAAAGGGAAACAGTGTGGAAATTAATCACATTGCCTTGCCAGATCCTCCAGTTCTCCAAGACCACCAAATACACTCAGGAAGGAAGGCCTTGTCACTCTGGATGGGAAGTTAGCATTTAGTCAGTTACATCCAAGTTTTTATTCATCAAGTCAAATTGACTCAATTATTTCCATTTGATCTTTTTCAAAGGGAGACAATGTTCTTTACTTCTTAGAGGATTTAATTCTAATTCTGAAAAAAAAAAATACTTAAATATTAACCTCAGATGTGTGCTGAATCCCAAGTACAATGAGGTTGACCCTGGAGCAGCAAGGCTCGGGTTACACATCTCTTTTCTCTAAAGAATGCCAGTTAACACACACAGAAAGTGGGGTGGAAGTGGGCTGGAGAAATGGCTCAGCGGTTAAAGTGGGGAGAAAGTGGTCAAAATCTCCCAAATTGAACCCCTAAGGGGAAGAAATTAGGTGGACTCTGGAAGCTGTGATTTGAATCCAAGTCAGAAGGTGTGAAGAACACAAAACGGAAAACATCTCCCAATATACCTCATTCTATCCTCGGATTGGCTCTGTCCTTTCTGAGAAAAGTATTTCTTCCCACATTACCTTGTCCAACAATTACCATGTTCAACAAATTTAGTTCTGTTTACATAATCATTAGAAGCTCAGTATAAGATTTCAAAGAACATTTTAAGCTATTTTTAAAACATATTTTATTTATTTATTTGCAAACAGAGAGAAAAAGAGGAGAGAGAGAGAGAGAGAGAGAGAGAGAGAGAGAGAGAGAATGGGTGTACCAGGCCTCCAGCTGCTGCAGACAAACTCCAGGTGCATGCATGCGTGCAGAACTGGCTTTACGTGGGAACTGGAGAATTGAACCTGGGCTGTCAGGCATTGCAAGCAAGCACCTATAATCACTGAACTATCTCTTCAGTCCTTTTAAGCTACTTTAATAATTCATCTTAATATATTTTGGTATAATAATGTCCCTTTAAATACTATGAGGATCCATGGATGGTTACCATTTTCACTTAATAATTATGTCACCACCCAAATAAATTTATATAAACCCTTGAATATACAGGTCAGTGGCATATACGTGTATCACATATATGGATCTGTGTATGCTTGTGGCTGTAAATTTCCACCGAGACCCTTTAAGCAGTTCCTCTGAGCAGTGAGCCACAGGGCAAAAACTAGCACTATGTGACTAGAGACTTAAATACACTCTCCAACTCCAACGTGGGCTTCCCCAGCAATGCTCTTACTAACAATGGTGGGATAGAGTTAGTAGTCATCATCATGTCCAGTTTCCATACACAGCTGTCTATCCAGATGCTACAGTTGGGATGTTAGATGTCCCTAAAAGACTGAGTTAGTTTCAGCTTGGTACTGTTGGGAGAACTTGGTACTGATGGTGAAAACTTTAAGTACTGCCGGGGAGGGGAGTGTCTTTCCATCACTGGGTGTACACCTTGGAAAACCTTTGCCTCGTCCACCCTTTTGTGCCTCCTGGGCATGAACTGAATGGTCTGCTGTGCCACATGACCCAGCCAACCAGAGAGCCAACAGCAGCCATATGTGTCTACCTGACCATGGACTCTAGTCTAGAACTTCTATAACTGGGAGGCAGAGTAAACCATTTCTCTCTTTACATCGATTATCCCAAGCAGGATTATAGCAACAGAAAGTCACTAACATGCCAAACGTCTCCACAATGCGTTCAATTCTATTGGACAATAAGAGAAGTTTTGCTCCAACACTGGCAGAATGATGAAACTCAAGCAACGACTTAGTTGTTTGCCTTCGAAGATGAAAGACAGGGTTATTTTATGGGATCCTAACCTCACTAAGTCAGCCTCTGGTGTGCTGTCTGGGAGGTAGAAAGGGTTGCTGTCTCAAGGACAAGGTCAAAGGAAGAGTATCTCTCACAAAGGCAGTCCTCCAGTAGGTTATACTGGAAATCAAAATTCCCTGTGAGTGGCTGTGGACATGGCTCACTGGGAATCGATAACCATCGGAGAGGTTAATAAAACAAAGAGGGCTGCTAAAGCAATGCCTCTGCTCTTGTTTTATTCAGCGACAAGAATAAATAATTTAATGCAATAATTTATGTGCATTTAAAAGGCTAGGTAATACAAGTGCTGGGGTAAGCATGACTTTCAGGAACTTGATATAATACCTATCTCAAAACAATTCATATTTATTAGTGGAATAAATCCCTAAAATTCCTTTCTAAAGGCTTATCAAACCAAATTGGGTCCCAGCCCAACAAATCGAATTAGAAATCCGTGTAAGGCTGCTAACTGAGTTATTAAAGTGATCTGCATGGATATTCCCAGTTCACCAGGAACCCTTTTATTTAGACATTTGGTCAATGCTGCCCTCTAGAGGCTCCAGGAGGCTCTAGCAGGCCCTTGGATCACAAAGCATTCAAGGCCTTCTCAGAACACCCGGAGAAGACAGCCAAGTAGTGGAATACTCAACTAGACCCCACAGCTGCTCTAGATGAAAATTTTTATTTCCTGTTTGCCTGGATGGCAATGCCTATATGTTCTTCCTAGAATTATGTCAGAAGTACAAATATAAAGCG
>PVHP010027457.1:0-23856 GCA_004024765.1 Zapus hudsonius | reverse complement strand
TAATCTTCCCTCCCTAAGTCTTGTGTGCATTTCTGTCTTTATATCCTTTGTTCTCACTTACCTCCTAAGTAAACATGCAATGACAGGTCCTCGGCAGTCTTACCTTTTCCCTCCCATTCTTATTTTCTAGTAACCTGTTTTTAAATTCATTTTCTTACCTACCCTCTCCTTGGGATCTTATGCACCATTAATATTTACAGTGGTCTTTACCACAGTGTTCCTTGACTGCTGGTCTGTTTCTCCTGCCAGAAGGCCAAGCCCAGGCCTTGTGAATGCAGGCAAGAGCTCTACCACATCTCTAGCCCTTTACCATGGTTTACCATCTCACTGACTGGAGTCAGGTCATTAAGAATCCGTTCTTGACAGCTTTGCTACTAGGCCTTACTTTCTGAAGTCCTCTGAAATGGGAGATATAATCTCTGCACTTGGGCTGGAGAGATGGCTCAGCGGTTAAGGCACTTGCCTCCAGCGCCTAAGGCCCCCAGTTCAATTCCCCAGGACCCACATAAACCAGACCCACAAGGTGGTGGCCCTGGTGTGCTCTCTCTCTCTCTCTCTCTCTCTCTCTCTCTCTCTCTCTCTCTCTCTCTGCTTGAAAATGAATAAATAAAATATTAAAAAAAAATCTCTGCACTTGCACCTCACAATATAATTAGGAACACTGGCATCACCTGGGAGCTTGCTGGAACAGAAGGCTCAACTCAGATTCGATGATTCCTAATCTGAAGTTTTAGCAAAATCCCCATGGAGTCAGTAGGCTGAGGCAGGCAAACCAAAAAGTTCAATGTGGGCTGGAGAGATGGCTCATCGGTTAAAGGCACTTGCTTGCAAGGCCTGATTGTTTGGGTTTGATTCCCCAGTTCCCATGTAAAGCCAGATGCACAAAGTAGTGAATACATCTAAGTTTGGTTGCAGTAGCAGGTAGCCCTGGTGTGCCCATTTCTTTCTCTTTCTCCCTCTCCGCCCACCCCCTCACCTCATCTGCTTGCAAATAAATAATAAAAAAATATTTTTAAAAAGGTTCACTGCCAGCTTGGCCACATAGTAGGACTCTGAGGGGGAAAAAAAAATCAGGCATTTCACCCTCTTCAGGCTTGAGTAACACTGATAAACCAAGAACTATGACCTAAACAATTTAACCAGAAAATTAAAATAACCTCCAGAAGCTCTTTCAAAATTCTTGGGCTGGAGAGATGGCTCAGAGGTTAAGGCACTTGCCTCCACTGCCTAAGGACCACGGTTCAATTCTCCAGTGCCCACATAAGCCAGATGCACAGGGTGGCGCATGTGTCTGGAGATCATTTGCAGTAGCTGGAGGCCCTGGTGTGCCTATACACACACACTCTCTCTCTCTCTTCTTGCAATAAATAAATTAAAAAAAATTTTTTTCTTCTTGGGGCTTGGGAAATGGCTCACTGGATAAGAAAGCTTGCAGAAGCACAAGGGCCTAAGACCTTCTGAGTTCAACCTTCTGTACTTATTAAAAAGCTGAGTGTGGGCCAGGCATAGCAGTGGCATATGCCTTTAATCTCAGCACTCGGGGGAGGCCTACATAGGAGGATCATCCTGAGTTTGAGACCAATCTAAACGACACAGTGAATTCAGGACAGCCTAGACTACAGCAAGGCCTTACCTTGAAAAAACAACAACAAAGCTGGGCGTCCATACACTTCTAGAACCCCAGTCCTGGTGTGTGTGGGGGCAGGAAAATCACTGGTGCTCTTTGGTTAGCCAGTCCAGTCTGACAGGCGGGAGGGGGGGGGGAGAACAACAGCTCCAGGTTCAAGTGAGACTTTGTCTCTAGGAAATAAATCAGAGAAGTCAAAGAGGACATCCAGTCCTCTGGTTTCTGCATACGTACACAAAGAACATGCACATGTGCATACACTATACTTACACCATACCATATCACATTCACATGTAAAACAATTTTTCAATATTATTGCCAAGCTGGTCTCAAAATGGTAGTGTTCCTCCTGCCTCACTCTCAGGAGGAGCTGGAATGACCACATGCCATCTTTTTTTTTTTTTTTTTTTTTTTGGAGGCAGGGTCTCGCTCTAGCCCAGGCTGACCTGGAATTCACTATGTAGTCTCAGGGTGGCCTTGAACTCACAGCAATCCTCCTACCTCTGCCACCCGAGTGCTGGGATTAAAGGCGTGCGCCACCACGCCTGGCTGCATGCCATCATTTTGCTATGTACAAGAAATGGTCTCATTCGTCTTTTCTTTCACATGAAGTCAAATAGAAATACACTGAAATTAATGAACAGAACATTACTCATGATGTAAATAAAAAGTTTCATTAACAGTATCTACTGTTTGCTAGACATCTGGGGGGGATTTGTGGCAGGGTCTCATGATGTAGCCCACATCTGCCTGCCTCAGGTTGCAGAACGCCACACTTACAAGATTTTATTTCCTAACAGGAAGCACACAGAGCTCTGCTACAAGCCAATGGTACACACAGCAACACCATGACTTGTCCTAAAGGCATCTAAGTTCTCCATCCAAAGCAAATGAGGAACTTGGAACAAAAGCCAAATCAATAAACATGTTATAATCAATAAATTCAATGAAGACAAAATCCTTTTCAGTAACATTTTGATTAATGTAAACCAAAACTAATTTTCCTAATAAAAACAGCTTTATAAAAGTATATTAACTTCTACTTAATCAATATAAAAACCCACGAAAATGAAATGTACAGACCTGAAGGATTCCTGGCTGATGCATAAAATTAATCTCCCAAGAACACATATACAGAGATGATTCTAAACTCCATTAATAAGCCATCTAGAATAGTATGAAACCTGAAAATAATGCAATACTTTCACATTTAAGGGAATTCCCCCCCACCCCGCACACATTTGCAGACTTGAGGCTGAGCTATTCTTTACCAATGCTATAAATACTTCACAGCATTGATCATCTTCATAATTGCAAAAAAAAAAAAAACTTTAAAATAACAAAGTCCATGTCTATGCTGTATAGTTTCATTTTGGGGAGGGAGGTTAGAGGAGTTTCAAGGCAGGGTATCACCCTAGCCCAGGCTAACCTAGAACTCACTCTGTAGCCCAGACTGGCCTTGAACTCACTGAAATCCTCCTACCTCAGCCTGGGATTGAAGGTGTGTGTCACCACACCTGGCCAAAGTTTCTTTTGTTGGTTTTTAGGCACAGGATATGTAGTCCAGCCAGCTTTAAGGATATGCTGCTGTTAAGGCACTTGCCTCCAGTGCCTAAGGCCCCGGGTTCACTTCCCCAGGACCCACATAAGCCAGATGCACGGGGTGGTGGCCCTGGTGCTCGTGCTCGCTCGCGCTCTCTCTCTCTGCTTAAAAATGAATAAAATATTTTTTTAAAAAAGGATATGCCACTGTACTCAGCATAAGTAAATTATAGAACTCTATGACTAATTTAGCCTCTTCTCCCAAGTTCCATCTCCGCTGCTGGGACTTGAACTCAGGGCTGGTGCATAGTAAGCAAGTGTTCTACCGCTCAACTATATATACTCAGCCCCTCCGGATGTATTAATAAGAGAACAATTAGGCCCCAAAGCTACAATCTAGGGCTTTTAAGCAAATAGCTGAATGAAACCCTACTCTTGCTTCTTAGTTTTTTGAAGAAATGTTTCCTTCCACATGGTCCTGACTTGTCACAGATTTCTTTAAAAAAATTTTTTTGAAATGTGATTTTAAATAGCTGTAAGTAGGAGATATCCCTCTAAGTTAATATAATATACTCCACAAGAAAATAGCCTGTGAAACTATAAACTAAATAAGGGTTTAGGTACCAAGAAAGATTGTCCAGAGTCATACCAGCCTGAATGCATTCCACCTTCTCTGATCTTAGAAACTTAAGCCGGTTGGGCCACCAGTGAGCCTGCCCTACTTATATCCTACCTCTGGTACTGACCGTATGTACAAGGTTCACACGTTTAGATACTTTTGCCTTTAGAACATTCCTTCCCGTTTCACTATAGATCAAAAGATTTCTCTTTCTGACCTTAAAAAAATAAATTCTTCCCCCAACTTCAAATTCGTTCAGCAATCTTTATTAAAAAGAAACAACTCAGAATATATTACGATTCCTTCTTGTCATTGGCTCAATTTGTTTATAGATCATCCAATTTACCTTTCCCTTAAGTCTTGTTACTAACGAAACAGCGTGCAGGGTAATGAGCATATATTACTTCAAGTAAATTTCCACCCTTAGTTGTATAACTTCTACCTTTTCACTGGTCATTTCATTGAGGCTTAAGTATAGCCTCAGGGAAATAATGAGAAAAACAACTCTATTAAAGCAACCCGCAAGAATGAGATCTGGATGAAAATTGAAACTAAGTTTACCTGAAGAAGAAATAAGAGAATTCTTCATATGCCATTTTCTGAACACTGGCAACGTTTCTCCATCATTCATCCAAACCCAACACAGCTTTCCTCAAATATTCCTCCCCCTCACCACTCTTCTTTTGTGGTATGTTGTGTAAAAAGCTGAAGGCAATAAAAAGCCTACTGAATGCACTGTGCAAGTGTTTCCATTCTCCCAGCTGGGTGATTATGTCAAAATTTCCTCAGAACTCTACTAGCAGCTTGTAATGCCAAGTCAACATTCATGCCTGACACCTGTAAGCCCAGGTCCAGTAGAGGTACTTCCTGAACATTTAGTACCCTTCTCCCAGGAACCCAGTCCTTCCACTTCTACCATACCACTCACTCCTTGACTGCCTTCCTTCAAGCAGGAATTAGTACTGAGTGAGGATAGGAAATCCATTTGACTGAGGACTTCAATTGCATAATTGCTGAATCTGTTTTACAAAGTTGAATGCATCACACCCCACCCAAAATCACCAACACAACATTTTGAACATGTTAAATTTTATTCAAAATATTAACATTGTACAAATAATCCAATACAGTTAATGGTACATGAACACTGTACCAAAAGCATGTTTTTGTTTTTTTTTTTAATGATTAAATAGAAAATGTCTTGTAAATGTCCCAATTTGGGTATTTCTCAGGTTACTTATATGCAAACCAGCCATTTAATGTTTGTAGCAACTTTCAGTCCAATTACAGAAACAGCCTTAGAACACAGTACTAACATGGTAAGACTCTTTCAAGTACAATTCTACCTATGCTACTTAGCAGGCTAGAGCAGTTCCTTCTGTCCAACCTTCACATGTGAGAAATCACGATAAGCAACAGTCATAGGATCCTGACACATTTGCTCCATGAAATGGGAGTCCTTAACTATGAGCGGTTTTTCTCTCACAGTGCTTCCTCCCTCTTAGGTCCTGGGAAATGTATTTAGTGGCAAATGCATCTGATCACTAAACTCGAACTGCATCCCTCTTCGCTTAGCCAGCAGGATTGAGTGCTCCTGTCACCACAGAAGCATGCTCTTTCTAGTCAGTATTTAAGGTTCTCTACTCTGAATGTTTCTATCACTGATACATGCATAAAATGTGTTGGAAGAAAAACAAGTACCATATACAATGCAATCAGTCCTTCCTGTGGAGTTTCACTAGTGATGTACAGATAAGCATTTACATTCAGAATGCTGACTACATCGTGTAACACAAGATAGAAGGTCAATTCTACAAGAATACTGCGGAGGATCTTGAGCATGAAAATACAATTCTTTTGTGTGTGGGGAGGTAGGGTCTCACTCTTGCCCAAGCTGACATGGAATCACTATGCAGTCTGGCCTCGAGCTTACAGTGATCCTCCTACCTCTCTGCCTCCGAGTGCTGGGATAAAAGGCATTTGCCACCACACCCATCTAAAAATCCACAATTACTTTTAATCCGTGTTGTATCATTACAATTATTTTTGTATGCTATAGTCAGTAATTCTAGTTATTAAATTTTTCTTAATTCATACTTCATTGTGAAATCCCCTATAGTATAAGATGGGAAGTTTTTCCTTTTTATTTTTGTGGCACTGGGGAACCAACCTAGGACCTTGGGCATAGGAGAAGTGTTCTACCAATGATCTATATGTTTAGCCCTTGTTTTGTAACAGGCTCTCACTGTGCAGCAAAGACTAGCCTTGAGTTCAATATGTAGCTCAGGATGCCTGAGACTCATGACCGTCCGTACCTCTGCCTCCTGAGTGCTCAGACTGCAGGCATGTACCAGAACATCCAGCTCAAGATGAAACTTTTAATTTTCAACAATTTTCTACATTTTGAGTGCTAATTTTACCAGTATTTAGTAATCTTACCAGGTCAAAGGTTTGTGGGGCTTGGGGTAAGGGGATGTTGGGGACTTGAACTCAGAGCCTTTACACAGCAAGTACAAGCTCTATCACTGAGCCACATTCTTAATACCACATTTATATCTCTCATTTCAAGGTCTTAAAATTTTTATCTATGTAATTTCTTCTTGATCCAAAGTTATTATTATTGTATCTTCAAACTAACACCACTATTTTATTAAACTGATAAACTGTCAAGTTTAATTTTCCAATGTTAAGATTTATCTGGGAGAATTTTGGTTTGTTTTGAGACTCAGGCTCACCTGAACTCACTCTGTAGCTCCAGGCTGGCTTTGAACTCACAGCGATCCTCCTACCTCTGTCTCCCAAGTGCTAGAACTAATGGTGTGCACCAGAACATCTGGCTCTCAAACTTTTTTTCCTTTTTTTTTTTTTTTTTGGTTTTTCGAGGTAGGGTCTCGCTCTAGCCCAGGCAGACCTGGAATTCACTATGTAGTCTCAGGGTGGCCTTGAACTCAAGGCAATCCTCCTACCTCTGCCTCCCGAGTGCTGGGATTAAAGGCGTACGCCACCACGCCCGGCTTAGCTCTGAAACTTTTTTAAAGTACCTTTTAGTTTTTAAATCTACCAGTCTATCAAAACTTCCCCATTTTACTACAATTTGTATTTCATAAATATACCTGAAATGCTTATATACTAATCTACCCAATAAAAGTATAACAAATATGATAAAAGAGGGACTAAAATCACAGAAAAATAAAGCAACTTTTTTATCTCTCCATTAGATGGTCTAGATTATAAGGTGTCTAAGTATTTCATTATGTAATACTTGCAAGCTTTTCCTATCAATATGAGACGAAGGAAGTCCTTATTATATGTTCCTATTGACAGATTTAATATTAAAATCTTATTTTTGTATAAGGTCAACAATAATTTGCCCACTTATAGGGTATGGGCATTCTCCCACAATAACCCACTACTAATAAAAAAAAATAGGAAAAAAAAAGTTCTTACCAACAATTCCACTGGTTATCGTCCCCAGCGAACCCCACCTAGCAAGTCGACATCATGACATGTCAGGTCAGGGCAGCCTCAACCTCGCTTCCCTGATAGTCAGGTGATAAAAGGAAGGAGTTAAAACAGGAAAAGTACACTTGCAGATTTCTGGACAACATCTGAAAATGATTATAAAACAAAAAAACAAAGCAAAACAAAACAAAACCAGAGCTTCTGGTAACCTTGAAATAAATAAAACAGGGAAAAAATTCTAAAAAATTATCAATAGTAATTGCTTCAAATTAAATATTTACGTAATATATTTAAAAAGCTATATGTTTTAAAAGTCTGGTACTTGCATTTCAAAAGCTAAACCCTAATCAACAGACTTCTAATGTAAATATGTCTGGTTAATGGATTTGTCATTCTGGGCTCTCCAGTCAGTGATCCAATCCACTGGCTTCCTCAGAACTCTACCCCTAAGTTAACAGAAGCTCCCATTCTTAGAGAAACATAAACACACTTATAAATCCAGTGCACTCTTTCTATAAGGCTCTTTCTTAGCTGCTCACTTAAGAGACGCCAAATAGTAAGCACAATACAGACAGTTGTTTTCTTTAGAATACTAAACAGTTTAGGATGGTAAAATGTTCTTTGGAAAGTCAAAATGGCAAATTTTAACCAATTCATAAGCATTTATAACAAACAAGTGATAGCCTTATAGCAAGTATTCACTGGGTGGGTTTTGTTTTACAAATAATACACGATTAATAAAACACAGGTATGTTTCTATCCAAATGGGCAGGAGGCAAATGAAGTAATGAGTTTCAAGAGTACTAGTGTAGGGCTTTAGGCTAGGAGTGGAATTCTGTCCGCTCTCTTCTAAAATTTATTTTGATGCATCCTGATCACTATGAGAGGGTTCACATCCAGAATCAGAGTTCAAAGGCCAATGAGAAAAATTTCGTACTACTAAGAGAAAGCATTGGGCTTTCTTTTGCAGAATAACCCCATTAACTAAAAAAAATGAAAAATATGCTGAACATTTTGTTTAAAAAAACTACAGAACCGTAATTCATTTTCCTTATCTTTTGATCAGATAAACTTGCATTTATTAGAAATCTGGCAACTTTTTAGAACTTTTTTGCTTTTAAATAATTAAAACACCTTCATATAAATATATACGTTTAAACAACTGCTATAAATGAGTGATCAAATAAAAATTAGCATTCCATTATAGGGAAGGGACATATTTGTTTCTGTTAGGAAGATGCCTATACAGAGGTCCTCCCTCAATACAGGCATAATTTCCTAACACACTCTTTAATGCAACCAGCTTGCAGTCAAGTTTAATCAGGTGGGGGAGGGGAGAAGGAAGTAAAATTCCTCAGTTCTCTTAATTTATGCCTATAAAAAACTAGTACAAATTAAGAATTTCCTTGACTGAGTTTCTAAGGTTACCATTAATACAGTATTAGATTGTTGTGAAAAGTTGAGCTCTCAATTTTTCTGAATGCTACAAGTGATAATTTACAAGTCAACAAGGAAAAGCTCTGATCTGTGAAGTGAGAATTAATGTTTATAGGGTTGTGCTTTTTGGGAAAATAAGTAAAAGCCTATAAGGCAAATATTAAAAGAAATTTCTGCAAATATATTTTAATTAGTGGGAGGGACAAAGGAGAAAGTACTCACTTTGAAATTCAAAATACTATGCACAGTTAAGTGATTCTGACATGGAACTCAAGTTTTATTATGTTTTTGCTAGGGTTTAAATATTTGGGGGTATCAGAAGCAATAATAAACTGCTTTAATTTTCATGACTACTGGCTTATTAACATCTCATTTTCAAAAAAATATTAGCAACTCAAATTTTACTTGTGTATTTTATTCTTTCCAGAAAAAAGTCCTTTATGTCTGATTTAGACTTATAGAGATTCAAATTGTAATTTCAAAGTTTAAAAGTAGTATTTAAAGAATTTTTGGTGTCTTTATTTGCTTACACAGACGTAAGAAAAAATAAAATCTAATCCTTACCAAGTAACAACAGACCACATAATTCCTTTTCCAATTTCCAAAAACTAAGAGGAATATTAACAAGGTCTGTTAAATTATTGTGCTGTATAATGAGAAATTTTGAAAAAGTAAGATTTATCAGCAAATGTATTTTTTTAATTCAAAATAAAGTCATGAAACCGAAAATATGATCTACCTATGCTCACAAGGGATAGCTTATGCTGGAATCTAATAATGTTTTCACAAAGACACCAAGCAGAAACAAAGCAGAGAATAACAGTGTGTTCATTTTAGATGTTTCCCAGTGGCTTACAATAATGAAATTTTTAGTTTTGCTTTAAACAAGGGCTAAGTGGTAGAATGCTTGCTTAGCATGTGGCAAGGCCCTGGGTTCAATTCCCAGCACAGAGAAAAACAGAAACTGAATCATTTAAGAATAAAATAGAAGGGAAACTTTGCTACTAATTTGAAAGTGATCCAGACTTCTCTGCACTATAAAATTTATTTTCTTGTGCTCTTTTCAAGTGGTCGAGTTGATCATGAATATTAAACTGTAGTTTAATCCGCAGTGCAAATGACGCCACAATACTAACAGTTTTTTCTGAATGTGCTTCACTTATCCAGCAAATAAGGTCTTCAGCCACAAATTATCCTTGATAGTGTGGGTCAAAATAAATTGCAGTCTGCTTCCCCAGCTCCACTTTGCTTTAATGCAAATTGTCCAATTATCCAATACCCGTTCAAAAACCTTTGAATCTGTTTTGCTTTTTAAGGATAAAATTTCAAAATTAGAAGATTATGAGAAAACACCAATCAATGAAATGCTATTTGGAATATATACTTGGATTTAGATTAATCCTCAATCTGGTATTCACAATACATGTTGGAATAGACAAGAAATTTTGCATGAATTTGATCACTCACATAGGCAGTTATACTTTGAAAACAGTATTCCTTGCAAGGATTACCAATAAAATAATGTTTTAGGACACAATTGAATTTGAAATAGGTAATGTTTTGAAGAGTTTTTTTGAGTTTTATTGAAATCTTACATGAACAAGAAATTGGAAATACAATCACATCAAAGAACAAATTGTCACGGCTTTGACGTTTGAGCCAAACAAATTTTGTAGGGCAGATTTCAAAAAGGTGTGAAGTTATAACAATTTAAAAACACAGTTAACCTACTTCTAGGAATGCAAAACATACAATCATAGGTTATTTTCAATACAAGAGAACTTAAATTTGTTTGCTTTAATTTCTTAAAACTACTAAGACAAAGCACTAGCTTGTATTTTATTTACAGCATACTTCATACTCCTATGTAATCTATCCCAAATCCAAAAAAAAATGAAACTGTCCAAACCAAAGGTTCTGCAAAATCATGATTTAACAACTTGTTCTGAAGCTAAAATGAAGCCTGAAACGATAAAAGCATTGTGACCCCAGAATAAGGGAACTCTGCAAGCCCAATAATGTCCAAGAGCATTTATGAAAAGAAGAAAGCTAAAAAGACTTGAGTATGTACAATAGTGATTTCTTCAGCTTAATACAAATGGCAGCAAACTGCTACTTAAAGATGAAACAGTAAGCCAATTTTTTTGAAGAATGTAGATCTAGAGCCAATCGTATCTTGCCAGTATCATTTTCAAACCCTCACTTGTCTATTTCCACTGTTGCCCATAAGTATCCTGATAAAATTCCTGGTTGTCATTATTGTAACCATAGTTACCAGAATAGTCACCACCTTGCTGAAGCGGCTGCTGAGCGATGGGCTGGGAACCCCAGTTCTGTTGGTTGTTGGTCTGACGACGCTTGGAATCAGGCTGGTTGTACCCATCTGCCTTTCTCTTGCCACCTACATTGCCCCCACGATTGCCCCGAGCTCCACGGGAACCACGGCCTCTCTGCTGTTGTGCAGGACCCCCTCTGCCACCCCTAGAGCCTCTTGGTGGTCCCAAAGGTGCCCCCCTCTGTGAATAGCCAGCTCTACCTCTTGGAGGTGGTGCTCCCCGCCCCCTCGGTGGTGGTGGAGCACCTCGCCCTCCCCTTCCTCCTCTTCCTCTTACTGCATAGCCATCATCATATCCGTAGTAGGGGTCTTCATAGCCTCCACGATAGTCATGGTAATCATAACCGTAGTAGTCATCATAGTAGTCTTCATAGCCATAGTAATCTGGAGGGTAGCCATAGCCACCTCTCCCTCCACCACGACCTCGACCTCTCATTGGAGGTGGCATTCGGGGAGGAGGGTGATAGTAATAATCTTCATACCTGGCAATGAAGGAAAAAGAAGAGGAACAAGTTAATTTATTCAAAACTCATCCTGATTTTTACTAACTCAAGCTTTTGTTGAACAAGTGATTCCTTCTTCAAAGACTGAGACAACTGAAATGTAACTCACGCAGTGCTTCTGGAGGCCTGTCTAGCAGCTTGGCGCTCTTTCCTTTTCTTGTCTGGTGGCTTAGCTAAAACAATTTCAATTTCTTCCCCTTCTATTTCTTTTCCATTCATTTCATCCATAGCCTATGTGAAATTATAAAAATAAGCTTATCTTACAAGAAACTTTTTAAAATAACAGTATCAGTATTTTATAACAATATAAATATGTCATGTAATCTACTAAATAATTTATTTCACAATTATTTTAAGTGGCCAAAATTAATCTAGCCAGAAAGCAGTTCCCTCCACCTAATCTTTTTCTATCAGCTACTTTCAGAATAAAATTGTTACATTTTAAAAGTTTAAAAAGTGAAGTCATAGCCTGGCATGGTGGTGCACGCCTTTAATCCAAGTACTCAGGAGTCAGAGGTAGGAGGATCTCTGAGTTTGAGGCCACCCTGAGACTACATAGTGAATTCCAGATTAGCCTGGGCTAGAGTGAGACCAGACCTCTGGGGGAAAAAAAAAAATGAAGCTGGCCATAGTGACACAGGCCTTTAATCTAGGCACCAGGGAGACTAAGGTAGGAGGATCACTGTGAGTTCAAGGACAAACTGGGCTAGTCACACAAAACAACACAAAAACAGGGGCTGGAGAGATGGCTCAGTGGTTAAAGCACTTGCCTCTAGTGCCCAAGGCCCAAGGTTCAATTCCCTAGTACCCACATAAGCCAGACCCACAAGATGGTGGCCCTGGTTCTGGTTCTCTCTCTGTCTCTGTCTCTTTCTCTATCTCCCCTTGTAAATGAATAAATAAAATAAAATAAAACCCACAACCCAGTTAAGAAGTATAGCCGGGCATGGTGGCACACACCTTTAATCCCAGCACTCGGGAAGCAGAGGTAGGAGGATTGCCATGAGTTCAAGGCCACCCTGAGACTACATAGTGAATTCCAGGTCTGCCTGGGCTAGAGTGAGACCCTACCTCAAAAAACCAAAAAAAAAAAAAGTATATTTACAGAGCTGGAGTGATGATTCAGCCGTTAAGTGAGCAGAGCCCCTCTGCAAGCATGAGTCTGAGGGGGCCTGAGACTGACCAAGTTCAAATCTCCAGAGCCAAAGAATCATAAACACACATGGCCAAACATGTCTATCTTCCGGGAGCAAAGGCTAAAGATGGCTGGAGCTAGTGAATGGCAAGCAGGAGACTCCCTCACAAGAAAACCAGGCAGCGAATGATGAAGGGAAACACCCAACATTCTCCAGGAACCTGCAGGCAAGACAGCCCACAGGGCACTGCATAAACACACACATACACCACCCACTACTTATAAACACGAATCTACACATGCATACACCATACACACACCATACACAGAAACATGGACCACAGCCACTCCTTAATTTCAAATTGTTTGTTTGTTTTTTCTTTCAGCTAGGGTCTCACTCTAGCCCAGGCTGACCTAGAATTCACTATGTAGCCTCAAGCCGGCCTCAACTCACAAGGATTCTCCTACCTCCACTGCAAGTGCTGGGAGTAAAGGCGTGCACCACACCAGGCCCAAATAAACATGTGATATTATTCAACAGACAGGTCTTAGAAAGAAGCTTCAAATATGTGAAGTGCTGAAATAAGGTTACCAAATGAGGTAATCAGAGAAATTCAACAGGATACTGACAAAGTCTAGATTTCCCTCACAACCCTGAATATGAAACACACTGTACCTACTAAGCTAAAAGAGGAGCCCAGAAAAAAATTAATGAAGCCTCAAGCAATCATCAAGAAAGCAGGAACCACACTTTATTTTTTAAAGTACAAGGAATCAAACCCTAAGCCCTGTACATGCTAGGCAAACCCTGTACAAATGAGCTACAGCCCCAACCTTCTTGTTCTGTTTAGAGACTTGGTCCCACTAAGCTACTCAGGCAAAGTTAGCCTTGAACCTACTCAGTTGCCCAGGTAGGACTTGAACTTGTGATCCTCCTAGTTAGCCTAGCAGTGAGCCCTGCCTTTGAGTCCTTTATTCCTCTTGTTGTAATAACCTTTGCCCTATTTCAAGTTTCAAGAACTCAGTTTTGTTTTTTGTTGTTTTTTTTTAAGTCCCCTATTCGCTATTATCTTTTGTTTCCTATACAACCACTGTCCCCTCTGGCATACATACTCTACCCTTGAAGAAATGTGTCCATTGGGGTGGTGCATGCCTGTTACTGCAGCACTTAAGAAACTGAGGCAAGAGGATTACCCCCAATCTAACCTACAGAGCAATGTATCTCAAAAAACAAACAGCAAATAAAATGTCCCAGTGATTTTTGATAAAAGTTATATTAGTTTTCTTCTTTTGACTTTAATTATTCTCCTTTACCTTCTCTGCCATGAACTACTTCAACTAAAGAAAGTGAAACAACTCAAGAAATCTTCCTAATTAGGAGCTGGAACTCAGTGGCATAGCATTTGCCTACCAGGTCTCAGTTTGACCCCCAGCACTACCTATCAACAACCTGAAAAAAGAGCTTCCTACTTCTAAATGAAGGAATGGAATACCTCCTCCTCTCTGCCTGAACCATCGGAAGGTGACTCCCAGTTCTTGGACTAGGAACTTTCATAGGCTTCTTTAGCACACCAATTTACTAGTTCAGGTAAATGCTTTCACACAAGCACACCTAAAAAACAATTTTTATTACTGTTTTTGTGTTTTTCAAGGTAGGGTCTCAGTCTAGCCCAGGCTGACCTGGAACTCACTCTGTAGTCCTAGGCTAGCCTCAAACTCACAGTGATCCTACCTCTGCCTCCCAAGTGCTGGGATTAAAGGCGTGCACCACTACACCAGCTCAATTTTATTTTAGTCTTAAAAGTTTCCCCTTTACTACAAAAAAGTTATTTATGTTTACCAAATTTCAAAACAAAATTAAAATGTTAGGAAAAATTTCAAAACTTCTACCTTAACAGCAGCTCCTCTGTCTTCAAAATGAACAAATGCATAATCTTTCAACTTCTTTACTCTTTCAAGTTTTCCAAATTCCGAAAATGACTTTTCCAGTATTTCTTCAGTCACTGTAGTAGCCAAGTTTCTCACAAATAAAACTTTCACCTAGCAGTAATAAATACACAAAATTGGTGTTGCTACTAAATTTTAGCTAAAATCTCAAAGCATTTCTTTCTATCTTCATAGGATAGGCTTTTCTACTTTAAACCATTAAATGCTAAAAATACAGTCATAGAATGAATGAAAAATTATCAAGAAAAATGATTTTTATATTAATTACAAATTTAATTGAGCTTTTATTAAATGAACCATTGTTGATCCTGCCCTTTGTTACTGTTGTCATCAGAGCACCCACCTCTGTGAACAGAACCTACAGGGATCCAACACTGATTAATTCACAAATTGAACATAGCCCTTAAGTAACACCCTAAAACATGTTTTTCTGTTTTTTCTCTTAGAAATGGGTATGTTCATAAGAAAAAATTTAAAGGAAAAACTGCCAAAAAATTTAACAAAATCTGAAAACAAACCATAATGCTTAAATCATTGAATAAGAGCATCATTAATGAAAACAAAAAGTTGGTCCATATTTCAGAGACTACACCAAGGCACATAAGATAGGAGCTGTGGTCATGCCAGAAGAAAACAAAATGACTTCTTTATGACCTAGAAATCACTATGTAATCTCAGGCTGGCCTTGAACTCATGGTGATCTTCTACCTCTACCTCCCAAATTATGGGATTAAAGGCATGTGCCACTACACCCAGATCTAAATATTTTTTTAAAGATGCATTCCATCCAACTTTTTACATCTCTGACACAACTTATAATCAATGAGAAAAACCACCACTGTTCCAATTTAATTAACATATACTTTAGTGGTACATATATAAAAATATCTAATAATCATGCTTTTAGATCTGATCAAATATAATGGTGAAAAGCAAATTCACATCAATGAATACAAGATACTACCAGTAATCACTCGTGTAGGAATTAAGGAAATTAAAGAACATACACTCAGATTTGCCTACATGGAAAAGATAACATAGAGACTACTAAAATATATCGACAATATGGGAGATAAGACAGACACAGGAGGAGTCTGAGAACTTCATTCATTGTCTATACTTTTCCATAAAATTTTTGATTTGTGAACTAAAGAATAACAAAAGTATAAGATCTTGTTAGATACAGAATACAATTAAAAATTTTTTAAAGTCTATGAGGCCTGGAGAGATGGCTGAGCGGTTAAGGCACTTGCCTACAAGCCCAATGACCCAGGTTCAATGCACATGCGCCCCCTGGGGTATGGTGACTAAGGGTACTAAAGGTAAGTTTACTAAGGGTAGGTGAAAAATGATTGACAGGCAAATTACTAGCTGTATAACTGGGATTTTAGGAGAATTTAATCCTTCTTTTATATGTGCAATGCATCTATAATGTGACTTTTGGGATTTTTATAGAAAAAACAGCAAAGGATACACTTTAAGTTTCTACAGGTGCATTCAAAGTTGTAGTGAATTTTGAAACTTTTCAGTCCCAATAAAATAGCCTCAAATAAAAATCCAAGGAAGGTCCAATAGTTTGCCCAAAGTCACAATTTTATTAGGAGAAGAAACAATGGGAGTTAAAATCAAGCTAGTATGTAAACGGAAGAGAACCAGGGCTATGCAGATGCCCAGTCCTTTTCCTAGACACTCATCTATGGACCAAGGAGCAGGAGATATAAGCTACCAAGCAGCGCTTCCAAGCGCCTCCACTTCATTCCCAATGGGTCTTCTCTCCTCTACTCAAAGATGGATCTGTGTCCAAAGATCATACTAGTATAAATCACAGTTTTCCAAGCTAGTTAGAGCTATCATTTGCCTCCATAAAATCTGAAATAAAAGCTCAAAGAGGGGAACAGGCAGATGGCACAGCAGTTAAAGGTGCTTGCTTCTAAAGCTGGGCAGTTCATGTTCAATTCCCAGTACCCACGAAAAGCCAAATGCACAAGGTGGTGCATACATCTGGAATTCATTTGCAATGACCCTAGTGCACCTATTCTCTCCTCTCCCCCATCTCTCTCTTCCTCTCTCTCTCTCTCCTTGCAAATAAAAAAAAAAAAACTTCTTTAAAAAACTTAATTGGAGAGATGTTTCAGTAATGAAAATTAGTGAATATCAAAACAGACTACTGCTCCAGTGTAAAACTAGCTCCTTATCTAAGTAGCTGCAGTCAAGAGTTAATTTTGTGTTCATCATCAAAAAGTTTGACTTAGAAAAAAAAAGTTTGAATTTTACTGAGTATAAAATTGAAATAACTTACCCCACCCCCAAGCAACCGGCATTTACCTTAGCCATGACTTCCGGGTCTGGTTCTTCCACAGGGTCAGCCCATTCAACCGTAACTACATTTCCCCAGACCTTTACTTTTCCACTCATCAGCCGGCGTCGGGCTTGTGCTGCTGACTTGTGATCCTCATATTCAAGGAAGCAGAACCCCCGATTCTTCTTTTTGTCATCGGGTTGATGATAAAGAATAACGTCCACCAAACCCTCTGTTAAACCAACAGCCAGATATATGAGCCAAAAGCATCCACCACACACCTAGCGAGATCTATGAGCCCAAAGCATCCATCACAAACCTAGAGTTAGGCAGGCCTAAATCCACTTGCCAAGGAGCAAAACATGACTGAAGCCTCAAAATAAGTCACTAGTTACCTAGTAAACAGTTAGGTCAGCATTACCATATACGGAGTTTGGGATGCTGTATGTTCCCTATTAATTTTAGGGTTCTAAAGGTAAAGCCATAGGTCACAATGTTATGCAGTAACTGATATAACATGATCTCATAATTTATAAAAGCACTATCAGGACCTTAAAAAACAATTTACATAAATCCAAGAAAGCGGACTTTGGCTCCAAAACCCTCCTTTAGACCTATCTTAGCAAATTATTGTTTTTGCCAAGAACAAAGGCAATTACTATCTATTGGTCCTCTTCCAGTGTTGGTCCTTTGCCCTTGTCTCTCCATGTATGATCTTGGTCATATGAACCAGCCCAACTTTCAAACTCTATCTATACCCTTTATAAATAAGTGCTAAGATCTTATTTCTAGCCCAGACTTCTCTAAACTGTAGATGTAAATGCTGCTTAACAAGTCCTGTTTGATACCATAGACAAATTTTCACTATTCCCAAAATTATTTTTCCCTAGGATTGCCTACCTTAATAAACAATGCCACCCACCAGATAAGTTCTTGAGTCAAAAAATGTTTGTGTGTACATGTACATGTGCCTTCCAGCCTGGGTTTAATTCCACAGTACCCACATAATGCCAGATGCACAAAGTGGCACATGTTCGTAGAGTTCGTATGCAGTGGTAGGAGGCCCTGGCAAGCCCACATTCTCTGTCTCTATAAATATTACAAAAAAAAAAATCAGGTCTCATTACCATTTTATCTCAATACCTATGCAGCACAATGCCAACATCCAGCAGGCATTTTATTTTAATAAGTATCCGCTGAAGGAACAGTTGTAAGACATGACACCAAAACTGCTAAATGCAGTAAGATCAGAGCACTATGCCCACTGGTGGTTAAAAAACACAATTACAGGGCTGGAGAGATGGCTCAGCGGTTAAGGCACTTGGCTCCAGTGCCTAAGGCCCTGGGTTCAATTCCCCAGGACCCACATAAACTAGACCCACAAGGTGGTGGCCCTGGTGCACTCACTCTCTCTCTCTCTCTCTCTCTCTCTCTCTCTCTCTCTCTCTCTCTCTCTCTCTCTGCTTGAAAATGAATAAATAAAAATATTTTTTAAAAAAACACAATTACAATGGGCACCAGCAATTAAGACTTTGCAGTGGGTAGAATTTCTGGTGAGACGGTATGGCATATATGCTGGGTATAACAGCCAAGGTACAGAACTCAGAGATGCCTATGAAGATGTTAAAGGTACGAAAAATAAACCACATTAGGGCAGAAGAGGGAGAATGTGAGCACAAAGCAATCTTCAGATTGAAGAAAGGGTGAAACCAGAAAAGCACCATCTAACAGCTTCCAAAGAAAAGGGATCATGTCTGGATGATAAAATGGAAGGAACTGTGCCTCTGCTAAAAGGAGAGAGCAATCTAAAGCAGTGTTTGCAAATCACACATAGCATTAGTGAATCTTAACATTTAAAAGATGAAATGGAAATAGAATACATGAAAAGTATGGTTCTGTTAAACTGTTTGTTATAGATTGCTTATATTGATTTTTGTTTATGTTAAGACAGGGTCTCACATGTCCCAGGCTGTCCTCGAGCTCACTATGTAGATGACCTTGAGCTCCTGGTCCTCCTGCCACCATCTCACTATGCTGGGATTACAGGCATGCATCACCATGTCTGGCTCCAGTTACTTATTAATGTACACAGACCTGTGATATAAAATGTACTCCTTAATCAACTCCATGGAGTCAGAATAAGAAAAAAATTTTAAATCATCTAGGGCTGGAGAGATGACTCAGCAGTTAAGGCGCTTGCCTGCAAAGTCTGACTACATGGATTCGATTCCCCAGTACCCACATAAAGCCAGATATACAAAGGGGCATGTGTCTGGGTATCATTTGCAGTAGCTAGAGGCTTTCTTTCTCTCTCTCTCTCTCTCTTTCTCTCTCTGCTTGCAAATAACAAATACAATTTTTTTTAAATCATCTAGACAAAAAATAAGAACTATCATCTCTCTGACCCTACAAGTTATCGGAGTGGTTATCAGAGAATCAGTCCTTCCACTAAAGGACTGCATAGCAAAAGCTCTAGCAAAAGCCACAGTTCACTTAGGACAAACTGAAAGGGAAATCCCCTAAAATCAAGAAAACTCAGGGGGATGCTGAGTTCACACCACTATAGAGCAGATGAAACAATTTAGACATAGGAGATTTAAATAGTTAATTTAGCATATATCTCCTTTGGGATACATATACATTTACAAACAATACAACAGATTTCCCAAGACAAATTTCTAAATACATTTTTGTTTTACCTGTGACTTTACTGAACTCTTCCAAGATGTTTTCTTTCGTCTTATTCTTTGGAATGGATCCAACAAAAAGTCTGTTGTTTGCCACAGAAATGCACACTCCCAGGTGTTTTCCAGGCCGAATTTCATAGCTGTCACACTGCAAGGAAGAAAAAAAACCAGAGACCCCCCCAAACCACCCCAGACTGAGGACAACTGATCTTGCACTCACCAAGTTCCCTCATGCTTGCTGTAACATGAGTGCATATTTAAGCGGCATTGTTTCAGTCTCATTTTAGCTTGGTTTTGTAATCCACTGTTTGTCCATATAAAAAGGACACAAGGCTATTTAGTTTTTAAAAATATATTATTTCATATGTTCATCTTTATATTATTTCATATTTCAATTTTACCTAAAAATTATTTTTCAGAGAACTTCAGACAGTCTGATTATTCAGGCCTTACAGATGAAATTAGATATAAATAAGCATAGTCAAAGCAACAATATATAAAAAACAATAATGTTCAATTGATGAAAAGGAAATTTATAAGAATTTCACACTGTATGCAATTTTAAACACAGAAAGTTCTTTTAAATACAAAAAGTTGTAAACGGTCTATCAAAATGATCAAACTATGAAAACAGGAATAATGTCTTATTTAAATCACTATAGTGACAGTTTTCTTAATAAAATTCAGTTTCTTATGCCTTAATATTACTTACCCATTAGTTTACTAAAAGACATACTGATTTAAAAAGTTATCCATTGGGCCAGGTGTGGTGGTGTAGGCCTTTTATCTCAGCACTCAGAAGGCTGAGGTAGGAGGATCATCATAAATTCAAGGCCAGCCTGGGACTACAGAGTGAGTTCAAGGTCAGCATGAGCTAGAATGAGACCCTGCCTTGAAAAATAAAATAAAATAATAATAATAATAATAATAATAATAATAATAATAATAATAATAATAATAATGTCATCCACATGCTGCCAAAAATGAGGGGGTAAATTTTTTTTAGTTAAATAAACAAGCTTGAAGAGAAAATCCATCAAAAAAAACTAACGGGGCTAGAGAGATGGCTTAGCGGTTAAAGCGCTTTCCTGCAAAGCAGAAGGATCCAAGTTCGATTCTCCAGTACCCACATAAAGCCAGATGCACAAGGTGTGCATGCATCTGGAGTTCTTTTGCAGTGGCTGGAGGCCGTGTCGCCCAATCTCTCTCCTCTCTCTCAAATAAAAAACACCTAACATGTAGCCAAGCTAGGAGGGCATGAAGCTAGAGCCCACTAATGAAATAATGAAAGCAAAGCCGCAGGGGAAGGGGGGCTGTGCTAGAAAGGCAGGAACTGTGGTGTGCTCTATAAGCCGTTAGCTGTCTGGCAGAATCCAACATAACGACATTGTATTTGAACACACTGAGGTATCTGCTATCATAGGGATAAATATATAACCTGCAGAACTTTGTTACTGCTCTAATAGACACAAAATGGTAAAAAGGCCTGGAGAAAGGACATTGCAAATCTGGCTACTGCACAGTACAAAGAGAGAAGATTAAGTAGAGGAGGACTCAATAGCTTAGAAACAAAAATACATTTAGAAACCAACTGTGCAAAAATAAAAGAGGTTCCCTTCATTTCCTGAGTTAGTGCCGTCTACCTTCTCTGGAGTCCACCTCAGCCTTCATCTACTTTAATGTCAATCCGAAAGACTGACAGGAAGAAATGATGCTGTTTTCAGCCAAAACCAAAAGAAAAAAAGTGCCGTACTTTTTGTTACTAATCATCAGTCTATTGGATAACTTCTTAAAATTATGAGATGCTTTTTAATTTTTGTCAGAAAACAACAAAGCAAAGGTTATATGCTAACTGAGTCAATAAAAAGACATTCAAAGGAACTAAAGAAAATTAAATGTTAGCTGAAAATTATTCTTAACCTGAAGTTTATACTCATTGGACAGTAGGTATTTATCACATACCAGTTTAACAGCTTCCTGGGCAGCTTCCTTTCCACAGAAGGTAATAAATGCATACCCTCTGTTCTGACCCGACAGTGGATCCATCATGAGACGTAGATCCCAAATGGGACCAGCCTTCTCAAACAGGGGCACCAACTCATCCTCATATAAATCTCGTGGTATTTTACCTACAAAGACCTGAAATAAACCTCCTTATTAGAATCCCACATAAGTAATCACTTTTAGAATCAGTCAGCCTTCCTGCCACCTTTTCAGGAATAAGATGGTTAAGGAAGATTGAGGAGAACTTGAATCCTGCAGGTGACTTACAAAGAGTGAATCCTAACGTCTACTAGAATCTCAGTAGCAACAAAAATAAGTCTACATTAAAACCTTTCATGTGTGAAAGATTATACCAGCAACTTTAGAGTTTTTATAATTTGTCATTTTCTCTTAAGAAAATAAAGACTAAGCTGGGCGTGGTTGGCGCACGCCTTTAATAATCCCAGCACTCGGGAGGCAGAGGTAGGAGGATCACCATGAGTTCAAGGCCACCCTGAGACTCCATAGTGAATTCCAGGTCAGCCTGGACTAGAGGGAGACCCTGCCTTGAAAAACCAAAAAAAAAAAAAAAAGAAAAGAAAGACTATGCCCATACCTTCATGGAAATATGGAAACTGTATTTTTTAAAACTCAATGAATGATTGATATGGCCAAAAACAAATTTTCTCAACTCTAAAATGCTGTGTATGTATACATATACATATATACACACATACATACATATAGATGTATAAGCTCTTTGAAATAAGTAACGTTTTGCCAAGGCTGACCTCCAACTACTGGGCTCAGGTGATCCTCCCACTTCAGCTTCCCAAATCACAGTCATACTTGGCCAGGATATTTAATATTTAAGTATGGAAAAATTCTTTTGTACCATTTGAAGAATTTGTAATGCATCTTTAATTATAAAATTACAAAGTAAAGGATTAAATTATAATATACAATAATAAAAATTAAAATAATAATTGAAAACTCAGGCTGGGTGTGATGGCTCCCAGCACTTGGGAGGCAGAGACAGGATTGCTGTGAGTTTGAGATCAGCCTGGAATGACAGAGCACATTCTGTCATCCTGGGCTAGAGTAAGGCCTCCAAGGGGGCTTGGGGGTGGGGGAACCTCAGTGTTTACACTGGACCACAATTTTTTTCAAGTTTTTCCAACATAAATAATCTTTTATCTTAAAACATTTACAATTCACACACAAAGTCCAAAACAGTAAACTAGCATTTCATAGAATTTTCTACTATAACTCAGATTATTCAGAATATGAAATATTTCTATATGAAATATATTTATATATATATATAAATAATTATCAGAATCAGAGTCAACTGAGGTACTAATAGCATCTGGAAGGTTGTAGTTGTAATAAGCTTTGGGAGTGGTTGTCACCTTTAAAACTAAAGAAAAGGGCTGGAAAAATAGCTCAGTGGTTAAGGTATTTGCCTGCAAAGCAGAAGGACTGAAGTTCAATTTCCCAGTACCCACGTAAAGCCAGATGCACAAGGTGCCCATGTGTCTGGAATTTGTTTGCAGTGGCTGGAGGCCCTGGTGTGCCCATTCTCTCTCTGTGCCCCCCCCACCTCTCTCTCTCTCAAGTAAGTAAGATATTTAAAAAAACAACACCTGAAGAAAAGACAGTGGAAGGGGCTATGACCTAGAGCTTCTAACACTCCTGCCTCAGCCTTCCAAATGTTGGGGTTATAGGCATATGTCATCATTCCCAGCTTTCAGTGGTTAAAGACACTTGTTTACAAAAAGCCTATGGGCATAGGTTCAATTCCCAAGCTACCTACATACACTGGACACAAAAAGAGAGGTGCTATTAGCAATCTGAAATAGACTGTGAAATTATTCCTGGCGCCAGAAATATAGCATCTGCCTCACGTGAACAAGACCCTAGGTTCAATCCTTCAATTATTGGACATTAAGATTCTGACATGAAGCTTTGTTAAAAAAAAAAACAAAAAAACACCCTGTTATCTGAAGAATCTCTTTCTAAAATAAGACCCTCCACAGCATCTAGTAAAACCTGGGGTCTTCATTTGAGTCCCCACCATGATTCCCACACAACAACTATTCTAACTCTTCTTAAGGTCTCTGATCATCACTAACACCTCCCCTATCTTTTCTTCAGTTTTAAAGGTGACATCCACTCCCAAAGCTTACAACTACAACATCCCTATAGCTAATTCTGTCTCTCCCACTGCCTGTTAATCCCTCTTGCCAGGAGTGGTGACTAGTGTCCACAAGCGGAGAG
>PVHP010027456.1:0-23855 GCA_004024765.1 Zapus hudsonius | reverse complement strand
CCCCCCCCCCCAGTTCGTGTCCTCTAATGCAAAAGAATTATACACAGGGACAGAAATAAGTCTTATTACACATTTATTCTAGATTAAGTAGTTAAGGGGAAAGGGAATTGGAAGGAAAGGCTGCCCAGCCACCATGTGGGAAGTTACAGAGTTCTCCAGCCACCAGTGTGGGGAGAACACGTGGAGAGTTTAGCAGTACTTAAGTTGTTCAGCTAAATAAGCAGCAGAAGAAAAGATAATAGAGAGCTCCCATCATGAGAAAGAGAGATTCACGAGGGAAAAAGTATGGAGCCTGCCCCTAGGCCTTACCTTCCTAAGGCCTGGATCAGAGGCTCTTTTACTCCATTGCCTTGTGGGGAAGAGGCAGGCTTTCTTCTAGGGAAGTTAATTTAAGTTTTCCCCAGGTGAGTCAGAGAGACAGCTGATTGGTTTATATCTGACGAAACAGTTTTAGCCCCTAGTTTGTAGCTCTAGCTAGACACCTCCCACTCAAGGGGAGGGGTTTCTTTGCAGATGCCTGACCCTGTCACAGTTTTGGAAGAGGAATTTTAGAGGTTCTGAAAATCACTGTAGAGTAAATTTATTCTAAAAACTATTCACAATTTAGGGACTTAGGGCTGGAGAGATGGCTCAGCAGTTAAGACACTTGTCTGTAAAGCCTAAGGACCTGGGTTCTATTCCCTAGTGCCCATATAAAGCCACATGAACAAGGTAGTGCATGCATCTGGAATTTGTTTGCAGTGGCATGAGGCCCTGATGTACTCATTCTCTTTCTATCTGCCTCGTTTTTCTCTTAAATAAGCAAAATATCATATATATATATATACATACATACACACATATGTGTGTATATAATGACTTAGGGTGTAGCTTAGTGGTACTTGCTAGTATATTTGAGGCTTAATGTCCACTGTTTCCCTTGTCCCTCCTAATTTGGTAAAATAAAAAGTGTTGTAAGAATAAGACTCCCTTAATTTGTTGGTGAAATTGTTATGTTTTACAGAATAAACTGATTCAGTTAAGGAAACTGTTGTGTATTACTGCTTGCTCTTTATTTTCCTCTCCTTTCTTTCTCTACTTTCTGGCTACCTCCATGGCTATATCTGACAAAATACAGCAGGTGATGGTGGGGTCATGGTGACAGCTATTAGGAGGCAGCAATAAAATCATAAAGTACTGAATGCAGAAGGATCCCTGCTGATTTCTAAAAAATGATAAAATTGTGTGACCGCTAAAGATTAATTCCAATACCTATAAATTTAGCATTATTTCTCCTTATCACAAAATTAACACATGCTAGTATTAACCATCATCATTTTGAACAGGAGAAAGAACTCAGCTCAACTGATGAAAACGAAGAAAGGAATCTATACAGTGGCTTGCTAAATGTGTTCCCTGCTGATTACGACCCTTTCTTGTTCCCTGAGAATGAGTCAGGAAAACTACAGGTGTTGTTAAAACTTTTAGCAGCTATCCGTGAACTTCGACCCTCTGAAAAGTAAGAGATCAATTTAATAACCTGCCTGTAACTGATGTAGGGTCTCTGAGGGTGGACTTAACCTGGGGGGTAAAGTACCAGATGGCCAGTAGTCAGTCACCAGAGCTTCCTTGAGCCAGTGACTCTGGAATTCCTTGTCTCATACTGATGAAGAATAAGGAGCAGGACCGAGGAGTGAGCAGAGTGAAAGTAGACTTTTAAGGAAAGAGTGAAAAAGACTCCTAAGGGACAGGTGTTCCAGGAGAGACTGGGTTGCCACCCAGCTACTTTGTCTAGGATCCTTTAGGGGGATTTTATGGAAAGAACTCGATACTGAGGTGATCTTTATTGGGATTGGTTATTCTTTTTTTTTTTTTTGGTTTTTCGAGGTAGGGACTCGCTCTAGCCCAGGCTGACCTGGAATTCACTATGTAGTCTCAGGATGGCCTTGAACTCAAGGTGAGCATCCTACCTTTGCCTCCCGAGTGCTGGGATTAAAGGCGTGCACGAACACACCCAGTTTGGGATTATTCTTTGTGCACAGTGCAGGCTGAATTAGTGAGGGACCAACTCGCCCTTTGCTTGGCTCTTCAGCCTCATGGAGATGATCCAATCATCATGAACCCTTGCCTTTCTCACTCCTATCTCACGGAATATTTTTTTTCTCATGTAATTTTTTGTTTGTTTTGTTTTTGAGGTAGGGTCTTCTTCTAGCCCAGGTTGACCTGGAATTAGTTTCAGGCTGGTCTCGAACACACGGCAATTCTTCCACCTCAGCCTCTACAGTGCTGGTGGGATTAAAGGCATGGACTACCACATCTGGTTTCTTATGGAATTTTAATTTATGCTATTCCCTCTCCTTTTCCCCCTTTAAATAAAATATTCTAAAAGAACATTCTTTGAGTGTATAGTTAGAGCTCAGTATTTTGTAGACTTAATATGTAACTTTTTGTTTAAGAAAAACTGAATGTTATATATATATATATATATTTAAAACCACCTTGGTGCTAGTGCTGTCTTTGGTTGTATACATGTAACCTGTTTCTCATTCTCCTTCAGCGTCTTCTCAAATGTCAGTATTCCTTAGGATTTTTTCCTCTTGCCTTCTCACTCTCAGCCCCCTTCCTGGATGTCTCTATTCTCTGTTTTCAACTGTCACCCATGCAACATTGATTCCAAGTCTTATCTCCAGACCACTCCTCTCGTCTAATTTCCACAGCCTTAGTTCTGTCTAATAGATATCTAAGTCTGTTTTGGTATCCTCCAGGCTTCAGATGTCCAAAACTAGCTTTTTCATTTTGCTTTTACAAGCCTGATCTTATTTCTCTAAGCAAAGAATCTGGAAGTTATTCAAGACTTGCTTTTCTGCTTACCCAACCTTAACCAATAAAAGTATTTAATTAATTAATTTTACTTAATTAAGAGACAGGCTCTCCTTGGTAGCCAAAGCTGGGCTGGAACTTACTACATGTTCCAGAATGGCCTTAACCTTGCTGTAGTCCTGCTTCAACCTTCTATGTTGCTGAGGTCAGTGACTGGCGTGAGCCACCACTAATTGTGCTTTAAAAAAAAAAAAAACCCTTTTTATCGACAACTTCATGCATGTAGACAATATATGAGTATCATAGTCCCCTCCCTAATTTTAATTCTTAATATCAGGAATTCATCCCTTTTGGTGCTAAGATTTTTGTTTAGATTCCTGGAACTATTGATTAGATTTATTTGTATCTTTTTATTTTTTAAAAACTATTTAATTTGTAAGCAGAGAGAAACAGAGAGAATGGGTGCGCCAGGGCCTCCAGATGCTTGCACCTCTGTGCAGATCTGGCTTTATGTAGCATGTGGTCGTTAGGCTTGCAGGCAAGCTCCTTAACTGCTGAGCTATCTCTCCAGCCCTCTTTTTGCTATTTAGTTGGATCACCCTGCCCCTTTCTCTGAAGGTTGGGAAAGGTAGTTATTGGTCAAGGGATAATGAATGAACAGAGATTTTTTTTTTCATATTGAGTACTTACTGACCTATATCCCTAGTTCTGAATTTATCTCTTATTTTCGTTTTTGGATATGGTCTTTTAAAAAAAAAATTGTCTTCTCTTTCTCCCATTGCTCAGCTTTATTCAGTCTTATGGTTTAAATACAAAGTGTCCCTCCAAAAGGCTCCTGTATTGAAGGCTTGATCCCAAGTTGGTGGTGTTATTTTGGGAAGCACTGGAAACTTTAGGAGGTGGGGCCAACAGCAAATAGGTAACTAAGGATAGATCCTTGGGGGTGTTTTATCCTTGGTCTCTTCTTGTCTCTTTTGTGTCTTGGCTGCCATTAAGTGAACAGCCTTGCCACACAATCTTACTGCCATTATCACTAAAGCCCAGACATGTGGAGACAAATCACCATGGACTGAACTCCCAGAAACCAGAACATCTTAACTCCCTTCAAGATGTTTATGTCAAGCCGGGCGTGGTGGCTCACGCCTTTAATCCCAGCACTAGGGAGGCAGAGGTAGGAGGATCGATGTGAGTTCAAGGCCACCCTGAGACTACATAGTGAATTCCAGGACAGCCTGAGCTAGAGTGAGACCCTTCCTCGAAAGACAAAAAAAAAAAAAAAAAAAAGATGTTTATGTCAGCTTATCTTGTCACACTAATGAGAAACTTTCCTATTTGTTTGGTTTCTCCTTTTCAGGTTGTAGGCTAACCTCAGATAGTAGGTAGTCCTTGGTATCTGCATTAGTCAGGGTTCTCTAGAGGAGCAGAGGTACTAGAATGGTGATTTACTGGGTTAGCATACAGGATACGGTTCCACAGTAGCTGTCTGGAGGCTTGAGCCTAGAGGGACCACACAGTTATGTAGTTGCTTAGCACACAAGATATCCCTATCTGGCACTGAAAAAGCTTGGAGGATTCCTGAAGAGCTGATCTTTAGCTCACATGAAGGCTGATGAAACTCTCTTCCACTGTCGAGGAAGGGTAGATGCATATAGTAAGTAGCGAGGGCAGCCAGGTAATAAGCACTTGCCAGCAAGTAGTTCGAGCAGACAGGCGGAAAAAGGCCTATGTTTCCTTGGAGCTTCTTGATATATAGTAATTTCTCCACTGGAGGGATTTCCCACTCTGGAGGAAAGACATCCTCCTTCGATAATCTTCCTGGAAACAACCTCACAGACCTGCCCCAGAGGCATATCTCTGCATTCCCAGTCTGATCAAGTTAATAATAGAACTTAACCATCCCAGTGTCCTTTTGAGTGAGGCAATAACACACTGATTGAACATTACATGTGTAGGCAGGGCTCCTTGACTGGTGGCCTTCATTGGCTAACCGGACAAAAGCTGGCTTTTTTATTTGGGACTTGTTATCCTTAGATACTTTCCTTGGAGTCATTCAGCTTGTTTCTAGAACAATCCTCAGTAATATTCTCCATAGGCTAGGATGTAGCTGGCTGCTGGTATTCTGGGAGCTGGCAGGAAAAGACTTACAGTATCCAGGCTTTCATTTTAACTTGTTACACTATTCTGTCCCTACAGTCCCTGGTTTAAGATTCTTTGATTTACTTTTTCCAGAGAATAAAGATTTTATTAAAAAAAAAAAAAAAGACAAGTCCTGCTTGGTATGATGGTACATGCCTTTAATCCTCGGGCGGCTGCAGAGGTAGGAAGATTGCTGTGAATTCAAGGCCAGCCTGGGACTGACTATAAGAGTGAGTGCCAGGTCAGCCTGGCCTAGAGTAAGGCACTATTTTGCAAATCAAACAAACAACCCCCCCAAAACAAATAAACAAACATGTTTGTAGGTCACATGAGGGCAGCACCTGGGATTCTATGTACAAATACTAAACTCTTTTTCTTTTTTTTAATATATATTTATTGTCCATAATGAGTTACATTATTTAGTGGGCAAACAATGAGTTGTTATCTCCAATTCCCCAATGCTCCCCCTCCCCACCCCCAATCAGCTGGATAGCCTCCTCCGTGGGTTGTCTGGATCAGTCCTTGTAGCAGGGGACCATGGATAGCCTAGAACTCAGCCTGGTTCTCCTGGCCCAAGTGTGTTGTTACTGAGGGGTGCCATGCCTCTTGATAGTCTCCCCCACCACAGCTCTCACAATCTTTCTGCCCCCTCTTCCGCTCAGTTCCCTGAGTCGTGGGTGTGTATTAAGGCTGCTTTAATTTTATGAGCTTAGTGGTCTTTGTGTCGAAAATTGTTGGGTTTCTGACACCGTGGCTTATCCTGTGTTGATTGAATGGCTGTGGCTGTGGGTCTCTTGTTCGTCCCGTCATTCTCTGTGGGATTCCATATGGATCCTCCATGATATGGCTGTGGTAGCTCATCTCTTGTCAGGATCTCAGCTATCTGCCTAAGGTCGGATGGTAGGATTAGATGGGCCACAGCTCTCTCGCTGCATCCTGAAAAATACAAACACATTCTCCATCAGAGAGTGAGATCAGTCTAGGTTAACAAGTACACACAATTCTGGATTACCAAGATTCTATTTTTAGTAGCCTCCCCATCATTCGCTCCCATATTTCATCTTTTCTTTTGAGCCCAAGAGTACGGGATCCGGTGCATTTCGCCCTGAATCCCCAGTTCCAGTCAAGGGCTCCCCCTCCCTAAGTGGAATATTTGGCCAAATTTAAAAGCTGTTGATTATCTCCCCCAGGCTCAGGCTCCTCCATTGCACAAGTGCTCCTTTCTTGGTTTGCTGTTCTCTCCCAGTAGGAGGTATGGTCAACCTATTCATGGCCACACACTGAGTTTCATGCCAGTGGTCTCTGTTTACTCCAGCTGTCATTGATCAGTTTCCCCTGGCAGCTTGTGCAGTGCCTTCCAGCAATATATTAATTACCACCTGGGGGCTGGTTACCATTCCAGACCTTGAAGGGTCTCTCGCTTATCGATAGCATTCTGTGGTTTCTTCAGCAACAGGGTTTTGCCTCAGGCCTGGGGAGGGCATTCAAGGGCTTTGACAGAATTCTGTCTTGTTTTTGGAAACTCATGTGTCACTTTGGTCAACAGCTTAGTGAGTGAAGGAACCGGTGACTGGGACCAGGAGGTGACAGACTGATCAATTATTCACAGGCTTAGACTCTCTCCCCTACTACTCATGGCCCCTCTTTCCAGTCAACGCCCACTACTTGCTCAATAGGTTACAGTATGCTCGTGAGGATTTTATGTTTTTGAACCTAATTTGGTTTAGCCTCATGCTTAAGCCGTTTCCCTCCCCCCATCCCTTACCCCTCATTCATAACCTCTCACTTCTTTCTAGTAATCTGCGTGGAGTTGACGTTTAGCCTGGTTAAGGACTGCATATAAGGGAGAATATGCGACATTCGATTCTCTGATCTTTTGAGTGTTCACTTAGTAATATCTCCTCAAAGTCAGACCATTTTTTCCTAAATTTTGATATGTCATTTTTCCTTTCAGCTGAGTAGAATTCCATCGTGTAAATATACCACAGTTTCGCTGTCCATTCCTCCATGGATGGGCATTTGGGTTGATTCTAGTTCTTGGCTATTATGAATTGAGTTGCTATAAATATAGTTGTATAAAAGTTTCTGCATCGAGATGTGACATCTCGTGGGTAGATGCTTAGTAGAGGGATAGCTGGGTCCATTGGTAGTTCTATGTCCATTCTGTCTAGGAGTCTCCACACTGCTTTCCATAGCGGTTGAACGAGTTTGCAATCCCACCATCAGTAAATGAGGGTTCCTTTTTTCCCCTGCATCCTTGCCAGCAATGATTATTGTTGGTTTTCTTTATGATTGCCATTCTGACTGGGGTAAGGTGGTACCTCATTGTGGTTTTGATTTGCATTTCCCTGATGCTTAAGGATGCTGAGCACTTTCTTAGATGGGACAAGGCCATTTCTGATTCCTCCTCTGTGAATTCTGTGTTGAGATCAGTGCCCCATTTTGTGAGGGGGCTGTTTGAGATTTTATTATGTATTTTTTGAGTTCTCTGTAAGATCTGGAAATTAGGCCTTTGTCTGAGTTATAGCTGGTAAAGATCGTCTCCCAGTTTGATGGGGGTCTGTTGGCTCTGAGTATGGTTTGTTTGTCTGTACAGAAGCTTTTTTTTTAAAATATTTTATTTATTCATCTTCAAGCAGAGAGAGAGAGAGAGAGAGAGAGAGAGAGAGAGCGCACCAGGGCCACCACCTTGTGGGTCTGGCCCATGTGGGACCTGGGGAACCGAACCCGGGGCCTTAGGCACTGGAGGCAAGTGCCCCAACCGCTGAGCCATCTCTCCAGCCCGTACAGAAGCTTTTGAGCCTGATCATGTCCCATTGGTTAAGTGATTGTTGCATTTCCTGGGCTGCTGGAGTTTTGCTCAGGAAGTTTTTCCCTACTTCTATTTCATGTAGAGTTCATCCTATTTTTTCTTCCAGTGTGCTCAGGGTTACAGGATTTATATTGGGGTCTCTGATCCATTTGGAGTTGATTTTTGTGCACGGTGAAAGGAGTGGGTCTGTTTTCATTTTCATTTTTTTACACGTGTTTATCCAATTCGTCCAGCACCATTTGTTGAAGATGCTATTTTTGGCCCAGCGTACATTGTTGGCCCCCTTGGCAAAGACCAAATAACTGATGTTACTTCCATTTAAAGCTGGGTCTTCAATTCTGTTCCATTGATCTGACTATCTGTTTTTATGCAAGTACCATGCTGTTTTAGTTACTATGGCTTTGTAGTATGTTTTGAAGTCAGGCATGGTGATACCTCCTGAGTAGGATTTTTTACTTAGAATAGTTTTGGCTATCTGAGGTCTTTTGCCCTTCCAAATAAATTTAGAGATTATTTTTTTCTATGTTTGTGAAGAAATAGGTTGGGAGGCCGGGCGTGGTGGCGTATGCCTTTAATCCCAGCACTAGTGAGGCAGAGGTAGGAGGATCACCGTGAGTTCAAGGCCACCCTGAGACTACATAGTGAATTCTAGGTCAGCCTGGGCTAGAGTGAGACCCTACCTCGAAAAACCAAAAACAAAAAAAAAAAAAAAAAAAAAAAAAAAAAAAAAAAAAGAAAGAAAAAGAAAAAGAAATAGGTTGGGAATTTTATCGACATGGCAATGAACCTGTAAATCATTTTTGGCAGGATTGCCATTTTTACTGTATTGATTCTCCCTAACCATGAGCATGCAATATCTTTCCATCTTCTCACGTCCTCCTCTATTTCCTTCTTGAGTGTTTCAATATTTTCCTTATATAAGTCTTTACAGCCTTGGTTAGTGATATTCCAAGGTATTTGATTTTCTTTGAGGCTATAGAAAATGGGACAGTGTCTCTGATGTCTTTTTCTGTCTGCTTGTCTTCTGCATATAGAAAAGCTACTGATTTTTGTGTGTTAATTTTGTATCCTGCCACATTGATGAAGGCCTTAATCACCTTCAAGAGGCTACTGATACTATTCTTTGGGTCTGATATATAAAGGATCATGTCATCTGCAAAGAGGGATAGTTTAATTTCTTCCTCTCTGATTTGTATCCCTTTTATCCCCTTCTCCTGTCTTATCGCTTGGGCTAGAACTTCAAGCACTATGTTAAAGAGCAGTGGTGAGAGTGGACATCCCTGTCTTGTTCCTGAATTGAGTGGGAACTCCATGAGTCTTTCCCCATTGAGAACGATTTGTGCTTTAGGAGTTTTGTATATTGTCTTTAATAAGTTGAGGTATAGGCCGTCTATGCCTATTCTTTCCAGAGCTTTGAACATGAAGTGGTGTTGAATTTTGTCAAAGGCCTTCTCCGCATCTATTGAGATAACCATGTGGTTTTTGTGTTTGAGCCGATTAATGTGGTGGATTACGTTTATCGACTTGCGTATGTTGAACCATCCCTGCATCTCTGGGATAAAGCCAACTTAGTCAGGGTGGATAATATTTTTGATGTAGCGTTGTATCCGGTTTGTTAGGACTTTGTTCAGGATTTTTGCATCTAAGTTCATCAGAGATATGGGTCTGTAGTTCTCTTTTTTTGTTGCATCCTTGCCTGGTTTGGGGATTAGGGCAATGGTAGCTTCATAGAAGGTGTTTGGAAGCCTTCACTCTTTTTCTATGCTTCTAACAAGCTTCAGAAAGAGTGGTTTCAGCTCTATGATGAAGGATTGGTAGAATTCAGCTGTGAAACCATCTGGTCCTGGGCTTTTCCTTTTGGGAAGGTTTTTGATTACATCTTCAATCTCTGTGGATGTGATAGGTTTATTTAGTGATTTTATCTGCTCTGGTTTAAGCTTTGTTAGTTCGTAGGTGTTCAAAAACTTTTCCATTTCTTCCAGGTTCTCTAAGTTTGTGCAGTAGAGGTTTTGGAAGTATGACCTGATGATACTTCCAATGTCTTCGGGATCTGTTGTGATCTCCCCCTTGTCCTTTCTGGTTTTGTTGATTTGGGCTTTCTCAGTTCTTTGTTTGATTAGATTGGCCCAGGGGCTTGTCAATATTATTAACTTTTTCAAAGAACCAACTCTTTGATTTATCTATTATTTTAATTGTTTTCTTGATTTCCAATTCATTAATCTCAGCTCTGATTTTAATTATTTACTTTCATCTTGAGCTCCTCAGGTTAGCTTTTTTCATCTGTTCCATGATCTTAGGTTGGTGGTTAGATGATTGATTTGAGACCTCTTAGTCTTTGATATGAAGTCATTTAGTGCAATGAACTTCCCCCTTAGAACTGCCTTCATTGTGTCCCACAAGTTCTGATAAGATGTGTTATCATCATCATTTACTACTAGGAAATTTTGAATTTCCTTTTTTATTTCTTGGATGACCCAATCATTTTTTAGGAGTAAATTGTTCAGGCGCCAGTATTTTGTGCATTTTCTGGATCCTGTTCCATTGTTAATTTCTCCCTTTAATGCATTATGGTCTGATATATGATGCAAGGAACTACGTCAATCTTCCTGAATTTGTTTAGGGATGATTTATGACCTAGGATATGATCAAAAAAAAGTCCTATGCGCTGCTGAGAAGAATGTATATTCTGTGTCTTTGGGGTGGAACGTTCTGTAAATATCTGTTATCCCCAGCTGGTCAATGGTGTCATTGAGCTCCGTTATGTCCCTGCTCATCTTCTGTTTGCTTGATCTGTCTAGAGATGATAGAGGTGTATTAAAGTCTCCTACTATGATGGAGTTCAGAGTCTATTTCTGCTTTATTTTTGAGTAGGGTTTCCTTTATGAACTGTGTTGCACCCAAATTTGGTGCGCATACGTTAATGATGGTGATATCTTCTTGTTGGATCATTCCTTTAATGAGTAAGAAGTGACCATCATTATCCTTTTTAATTAATTTTGGTGTAAAGTCTATTTTGTCAGAGATTAATGTAGCTACATCCACTTGCTTTTTTACTTCCACATGCCTGATAAACTGTTTTCCATCCTTTTACTCTAAGAAGATTGCTGTCTTTAGAGGTAAGGTGCATTTCCTGAAGGCAGCAGATGGAAGGGTCCATTTTTCTGATCCACCCTGCAAGTCTGTGTCTTTTTATTGGGGAGTTAAGTCCATTTATATTCAGAGATATCACTGTGAGGTTTGCTCTAAGCCCTCCCATGTTGAAGGGTTAATGGAGGTTGGTGTCTGTGCTGCTGTTATTAGCACACTGACTATGATTGTCTTGCCTGATCTCTGGTACTCTTCTGAGGTAGATTTCTTGTTTCTTCTGTGTGGGTTATGTCCTGTAGAATCTTCTGTAATTTTGGCTTTGTTTTCAAATAGTCGTAGAGCTGGTTTACTTCATGGAACACTTTCACTTCTCCATCTATCATGAGGGATAGCTTTGCTGGGTATAGTAGTCTAGGTTGAAAGCCATACTTCTTTAGGCCCTGAAAAGCATTATTCCAAGCCCTTCTAGCTTTCATGGTTTCTAATGAGAAGTCTGAGGTAAGTCTGATGGATTTTCCTTTATAAGTTATGGTTAGCTTTTCTCTAGCAGCTTTGAATATTTTCTCTTTGCTTTTTATGTTAGTCATATTAATTAAAATGTGTCTTGGAGTGTTCCTCTTCATGTCCTGTCTGTTTGGAGTCCTCTGGGCCCCTTGAATGTTGAGTGGGCTTTCTCTTGTTAGATAGGGAAAGTTTTCTTTAATAATTCTGTTGAAAATATTTCCTATGCCCTTAGCCTGGGCTTCTTCTCCCTCTGGGATCCCCATGATTCTAATATTGCGCCTCTTTATGGTATCCTATAGATCCCTCAAATTTTGCTCACTTGATTTCCTGAATTTATTGAAACCTATGACATCCTTATTAATTCCTTCTGTCTTTTCCTCAACGTCTGAGAGTCTGTCCTCCAGATTGTCAACTCTGAGACTGATTGATTCAAGGGAGGTTTTTAACAATTCCGTTTCATTTTTTTTTCTGCTATAATTTTGTTTATAGTCTCCAATTCTTTGGTGAGATCCAATTTCCAGTCTATTTTTGTTTTTGCTAGGGATTCCTGAAAATCATTTTTAAGTTTTCTTGAGTCCTCATCAAATTTAATCAATTGATTGTCTAGCTCCTCCTGTAGTTGGTTCACCTTCAATTCACTTAATGTGTTTCTGAATTCATTTATATTTCTCTCCATTAAATTCAGTCTGGAGTCTATGCTTGTGTTGGTGAGCTTCATCTCATTCATGTCTTTTTTCATAGTTTCCATATTAGCTATTAACTGCTTCATGTTTGCATTGCTGTTGTGGTCAGGAGACATATTATTCTCTCTTTGGGATTGTATATTTGCTGTCTCCACTTCCTTGCCTCTTTCCTGTTCCATAATGGGACTGGGGGCCCTGAGTTGGGGAGTTCCGTCTTTGATGTCTGTGGGTTTTTTCCGTTGGTTTCTGCCCATGTCCAGGTAGGGGAGTGAGAATCAGGCATCCTAGGATGTGCTGTTCAGCCCGCTTTGCTTCCAGTAGAAAGATCACCAGGTTTGATCTTAAACAGAGGTGTTTCCTGTTGAGGTGTTCTGTCCCCAGAGAGGCTTAGATCTTTACCTGTCTGGATCCCTCTGTATGTGACTGTTTAGTCTTAGAGCCACCACATAGGCCCCTGTCCCCAGTTGGTATACTGCAGTAGAAACAGCCCCAGTACCCCGAACTATAGAGCCCAGTGTTTTCCCATCTGACTGTGCCCTCCTGTCAGTGGCGAATGGCCCCTGGTGCCCGCCAAAGTAGCCTGTGCCCTCCTCGCAGGGCCTCTGCCCTCCCAGCACTGGCAGAGGTCCCCAGGTGCCTGAGGCCTGGCCCCACCCGGCAGCTGCGGTCTGGAGTGGACTTCCAGAACCGAACTAGGTCAGTTTGCCCAAGGAGCGTGTTTGCCTGTGTATGTGGGGAGGGTCTCGGGGAGAAGTGCGCCTAAGAATCGGGTGCTGGAGGGATGGGGCCCCAGGAGGGAAAGGTGCTCAGCCAGCAAGGGCTTGGCATGCACCTGCAAGGAGATCATGGAGATGGCGGGAGCTTGGGGTGGGGGAAGGGCGGCTCTCTGTTCCTCTGCAGAGCAGAAAGCCGCTGGGGAACCCTGTCCAGGCTGGTGCTGGAGCTGGGTAAAGGGTGGGCTTGGGTTCAGGGCTAGCTGGGGTCTGGGGTTTGGATCTCAGCTGGAAAATCAAACCTTTACGGAGAGAGTCCTGGCGAGGCTGCTACTCATCTGCCATCATGCTCCGCCCCTTAAACTCTTTTTCTTGGGGGATAATTCATAGCAAGATCTTATATGAATAAACATGAATAAACGTGCATTGGTTTCTGTTGGAACTTTAGTGTTTTGGGTGCTGGGTTTCATTTTCTCTGTATTCTACTAAAGCAGGTCATTCACTGCTTTTCTCTTTATTTTTGCATATAAATGTTTTCCTGTTTATGAAAGATAGAGTTTTTATTGTTCATTTTTGTATTTTGTTTATTTTCTAGCTCTTTTTAGGGTGACTGAAGAGAAAAAAAGATAGAAAGGTCTTTATTTTGATATCTTAAAACTGGAAGTTTAGACAAAGTCTTTAAATATGAAAGAATATCTACCAGTGTTTTAATTGTATAAGGTCATTGTTATATGTTCTGTAAATATCAGTGAGCATATTTTTCTTCAACTAAAAAAACCCAATATGTCGCCTTAAAATTTTATATGAAGACTCTTTCTTTTTGATTGACAGAGTGGTTTTGGTATCCAACTACAGACAGACCTTGGATATTTTACAAGAAGTATGCAAGCATCAGGGATATAATTGTGCAAGACTTGATGGCCAAACACCAGTCTCTCAAAGGCAGCAAATTGTTGATGGCTTCAATAGTAAATACTCTTCTGATTTTATTTTTTTGTTAAGTTCAAAAGCTGGCGGTGTTGGACTTAATCTTATTGGAGGATCACATTTAATTCTTTATGATATTGATTGGAATCCAGCCACTGACATCCAGGTAGGAATATTTACACATGAAATAGACATTAATGAATGCCTGGGTATACAATGATGATGCATTGACTGTATAAATAACTTGCATATTGAGCTCTTATCTTGTCACAGTTTCTTCGCTCAGTGCTTTACGTTTACCATCAGTTTTATCTTCACAACAGCCCCACAAGTATGGATACGAGTAGCCCTGTTTTTCACAGATAAACAAAGAGAAGCTTATTCTAGTTCCTGTAGCTTCTAAGAGTCAGCACCAGGATTCATACCCAAGTCATATCTTCAAGGACCAACTCATTGCACAGCTTGGCTTTCAGGATTCTCATGACATGTTGGGGATACTGTGATCAGTGTGTGCAATTTACAGTAAAAAGATGAAACTTACTTGTTTAGCAAACAATTTCCAAAGAAGGCATTGTTTTCTTCATTTTACAATCATTTTTATGTATTTTGAGATTTATACCTATAGATTTATATACCTATATATATATATATATATGTATATATATATATACATCAGATGGTTAAATGATTTGCTAGGAATCACAGAATTAAGAAAAGCAGCTACAATCACAGTATGTTTTATATCATGTTATAATTATTATATTTTAAAATCAGGAAAGGAAAAACATGCCTAGACAGAGTGTAACAGTGGAGGGGGGAACAAAGTACATGTTCATTTGCCCCTTCCAGTACACTTGTATGAGCTCTCAACACTAATGAGTGTTGACACCTGTGGAGTATTGTTGATCAGGCAAGTTCACCCAAGATTGTGTCCAGAGGTTTTTTTTTCAGGGTCAGCCCTGTAGGTATGAAGCACCTGAATGATTGACCAGTGAGTTATTTAGTCTTTATCCCCTCCAGAGATCAGCTGTATACTACGTAAAACTAGTTGTGATACTGGATGTAAGGGAACTAGTAGACTGATTGTGGAAATAAAAATGGAGATTGAGTATGAACTCTTAGAGCTCAATTGGAAAGAAAAGAAGTTGAGGAGAAGGGAACAGCATTGATTTCTGGAGATTCAGACTGCTACTGGCAGAGAAAAGAAAGGTGCTGGATTGGCTTCTTGGAAAGGTCGCACTTTGCTATCTATGAAAAAGGCATTTTAAAAAAAAAAAACATAACATGATTTAAGTGATTTTCTCCATTTAAGCTTCATATCAATGGCCAGTTTGTATAGTAGCAACTAATGGCCAAGCAGCTTGGGTGTTATACTGTACCATGGGGCTTTCCCTTGTGATATGGTAAAGGGATAAGGGACAGGCACATGCCATGCATTGCAAGTAAGGGAGAGAGATTGTAGGTGACAGGCTTTGTGGATCAGGAACGTGAGAATCCATGATCTTTTGTCCCCATGAGTGTCCCTATGACTATATTAGTTGGAAATCAGGCTTTTCTTTGGAATATGCAGGGTTTGAATATCAACCCTTTACTGCACAGTATCACTGTTAATCCTTAAACTCCAGGAATCTACCTAGAGCTCAAGCTGACTGCAGATATCCTAAGGAGTTTTCAGGGGTGAATCATTAGCTACTCAGACTGAATGGGCTCTCCATGCCCACGCTGTATTTAGTACTTTGCATTCTGGACATCTAAGCTCACTCTTTCTGTCACTGTTGCATGAGTCCACTGCAGTTACTTACATGCCTCAGTGAGTGTTGAATCCTCCCTGTCTTTGTCCATGAAGTAGACATGCTGGAGCATGCCTGGACTTTGTTTTTTGAATCTATTACTAAAATCCAGAATTCCTGAACCTAATATATATATATATTTTTTCCTGCAAATCACTTATGTGGCAAAGACCGTTGTTTTCTATTGTACTTTTTATTTCCGATAGGCCATGTCTAGAGTATGGAGAGATGGTCAGAAACATCCTGTACATATTTACAGACTCCTAACCACAGGTAATGTGACAAAAATGAATACTTTCAAAGTTTTTTTTTGTTATTCTGCACTTCAGTGTTTCCAATGTGTCATTTTATAAACTAATGTGGTAATGAAGATATTTTGCTCTATAAAAATAATAGACATAAAAAGCAGGAAATCTAATGAATGTTTTCTTTCCAGGTACAATAGAAGAAAAGATCTATCAAAGACAGATCAGTAAGCAAGGTCTTTCTGGGGCAGTTGTAGACCTAGCCAAATCATCTGAACATATTCAGTTTTCAGTAGAAGAACTTAAAAATTTGTTCACATTACATGAAAGTTCACATTGTGTTACTCATGATCTGCTTGACTGTGAGTGTACAGGACAGAATGCTCACACAGGTTAGTTATGTCTGATTCTGCTACTATAGTAAAGTTTCTTTCTTTCTTTTTGAAAATATCTAAAGAATACCTTTAAAATGTTAGCATGTAGTTCTGTTTGTTCCTCAGGTTATAGGGCAACTATTACATAAATTTTTTGAGAAAATAATTCATAGAGCCTTATTCATTCATTTGCTTTTTTTATTTCTGAGTATGTTATGAAAAATTACTTACACAGAAAATTCTTCAAAGTCTGGTACAATGGATGCAGAGTGGGAAAATGTTTTTAGACTTTATTACTATTTCATTATAAACAAACTTGATAGAATAATCATATTGTTTATTTATATTGTATAGGACATATCCATAATGGGTTCAGACTGTCTGAGATACTTAGAATAGACAGCAGTCTTAGGCTGACCTTGAATTTGCAGCAATCCTCCTACCTCTTCCTCCCAAGTGCCAGGATTAAAGGTTTATGCCACCATGCCTGGCTCTGAAGGAAAGTTTTTACTTTGGCTTACAACCTTGTGGGAAAGCTCCATGATGGCAGGGGAAAACAGCATGAGCAGATGGGCATCACCTCTGCCATAGCAGGTGCACAGCAGCAATAGGAGAAGAAGTATGTGTTACTGAAAGTTGTTAAAATCTGACAATAAGACTTTGTTTTTCAATTTTTACTTTATATCTTTGTACCTTTCTTATGAAATATTTTTGTCCTTTTGATGTGTAATTTTTGGGGCTCAGGGGATGTCCCCCAGATTTATAACTCCCAAGTTTTGGGTTCTTTCATAATCTTTAATGAAGACTAATAAAGACGGAACCAAGAAGGGCAAATTATGAATTATTGAGTTTATTTGAGGAGAAATCACAATTTGTGGAGTTTATTTAAAAGGAATTGAGACCATGAAAGGAAGACTGGAACATTTTCATGTGGAAAACATATTTCAAAAAAGTGGAAGTTAAAGAGAAATTAAAGCTTAGAGAATAAAGCTAGAATGAAGCTGGGAACCTGTGAGAGCTAGAAAAACTGTGAGAGCTAGAAAAACTGAGGCTTGCAAAATGAAGTTCAGAAAGGGCTGCAAACATGTGGAGAGCTTTTGAGGAAGGATCTAGAGGGGCTGCAAACACATGGAGCACCCATGTGGCAGATCCCGAGTGGGAATCTGTACATAGTAAATTCAGAGGCCATGAAACAGATAGAGCGGGGAGATTGAGATTAAAGAGGGGAACACCCTTGGCATCAATTTAAGGGAGTAAGTGGGTGTCATGGTTTGATCTAGGTGTCCCCACAAACAAATGAATGTGTTCTGATAGATCGATCCTCAGCTGATGGCAATTTGGGAATTAGAACCTTACTAGAGCTGTGTTGTTGGGGAGGGCTTATGGGGGTTATAAGCCAGCTATTTGGCACACCTTCCTGCTGCTGTTTCCAGTGCTGTGGCAGAGGTGATGTCCACCCTCTGCTCATGCCATCATTTTCCCTGCCAGGATAGAGTCTCCCCTCGAGTCTGTAAGCCAAATAAACCCATTACGCCACAAGATGCTTTTGTTTGGGTTCTTCCTGTGCAGCAACTAAGAAGCTGACCGCAACAGTGGGGGAGGGAGAGAGCCCACATGGCTGATCCAGAGTGGGAATCCACACATGGTAAATTAGAGACCATCAGACAGCAGAGAGACCAGAATTAAAGAGATACTAAAAGATAGGGTTAGGTGTCCCTTCCCCACCTGTGGTGGTCTAGTGGGACTCATGTGGGGGAAGCTCAGAGCACACCATATGCAGAGGAGAGGATCTCAGTAACTGGAGAAGGTCTCAGGAAGAAGAGAGAGGAACCCCACCAGGCTACAATTTAGTTCAGGTAGGTGGGGATGGATCTGCTTTGTTGTTTGATCTGGAGGATGGATCATAGAGTCCATCCATATCTGGGTGGGGCTGGGATCAGCACAAATCAATGTCAGGCAGTTCTAATCCAAGTTTGGAATGTTCATTCTTATGTCATGAGAAATCGGGTGTTCAGCATCTTCTGGTCTCCTCTGGGCCTCTATCTCTAGCTGAGACCTACCTGCCTAGCTTTCTTTATTCTGTCTCACTTTTATTTTTTGAGAGAGTCTCACTAAATAGACCAGGCTGCATTGAACTTGCTCTGTAGCCCAGGCAGACTTTAAACTTGTATCTTTCTGCCTCAGCCTTCTGAGTAGCTGGTATTGAGGTTCCTATGCCAGCAGACCCAGCTTACAAATAGATTTCTCATTCATGAGCAGGTCCCTGTGGCATTTGGTGATTTGGTGGCCCAGTCTTCTTCACTTTAGGCTCTTCATCCCCTTGTACCTAAAACAGTGTTCTCTTCCAGGGGCCCCTGCAGCAGTGTGAGAAAAGAAAATGTGCCTAAGGGGGATTTAAAAATAAATTTATTTATTTGAAAGCAGAGCAAGAGAGAGAATAGGCATGGCAGGGCCTTTAAATCCCAGATGCATGCACCACTTTGCATCTGGCTTTATGTGGGCACTGGGGACTTGATTAGGCTTTGCAGGCAGGTGCCTTAACTGCTGAAGTCTCTCCAACCCTAAGGGGGATTTTTAAAGGCCAAACCTGGAGTGATACAGCCACATTCCATGGGACATAGGGACGTCTGTAGCTGTACACCCTATAAATAGAAATAGATTTGTTTCCTTATAGTCATGTTTTGTGTGACCAACCCTTGAATTCTTGGTTTCCCTTGCATTACTCAACATCTGGACTTACCTTATTCGTCACTTTAGCTCTCGAAGCATTTTGTCCCTAGCAGGTTTTCAGCCAATATTCCTGTCTTTTTGTGGTCTTCGTGCTTTTCCTGGAACATTTTGCCTCTCTTCCTCTTCAAGATCTTATTTCCTCTTTTCTTAGAATTTACTGAAGCATTTCCTCACAGAGCCCTTACCAGGTCAGCTTCCCTTCTCCTTTACCCTTCCCTCTTCCCTCATCATTCTTTTCTCTTTTCCCCTTTATTCTCTGCTCCCCCTATTGTCTTCCTTTTCTTTTAAGCTTGAGGATCATATTAATAGTCTGAGAGAAAACAACAGGATAGGCAAGCTGTAAATCTGCTGGGAAGAGGGATGTGGATAAGAAGAAAGAAAGCCATGGTTTTTGGACTTGAAATAAGTCTTCCAGTAGTTGCATGGGGGTGGGAAGGGTCTTTAGTAAAAGACTAAGAATGCCCACATTTCAGGGCAATCATGTTTAGGATTTTGGTTGGTATCCAAAAAAGAGATAGAACGGGAAATGGCTTGGGAGATGGCTCAGTGGGAAAAACACTTGCACCTCAGACATGAAGGCCTGAGTTCAACCCCAGCACCCAGGCATGGGTACTCATACCTCTATCCTAGCACTGAGAGGGATACAGACGGGAGGATTTCTGGGGTTCCTTGGTTAGCTAGCCTAACTGAAAATGGGGAGTTCTAGATTCAGTGAGGGACTGTCTCAGAGAAATAAGGTGGAATGATAGAGAGGGACACCGGATATCTTCTCTGGCTTCCAGTGTGCACACAGGTGCCTATACCATGCTGTAATGGCAGAGCTGTGGATTAGAACTTAGATAATACCTGGCAAATTTTAATACACCTCCAAACTTAAGGAGCACCCGAATTCTTGTCTATAAAGTTAAAGAATTGAAATTATAGACCACCAGAGGATAAGGTATAGTGGGAGACTTTATTTAAAGGAAAATTGGAAGTTACAGAGATCTCCAGCCGCCAGTGTGGAGGGAATACGTGGAAGAGGTTTTAGCAAAATCTATGCTGTTCAGCTAAACAAGCAGAAGAAGGAAAGATAACAGAGGGCTCCCAACGTGAGGGAAAAGACTCATGTGGGAAAAATTGTGAGCCCCCTAGCCAGTAGGCTGGGGTAAGGGAAGGCCTTACCTTCCTAAGGGCTGGGAATTTAGAAGTCCTTCTACTAGGAAGCTCTAAGGGCTGAGACTAACAGCTGATGAACACCGGAGGCTTTCACCCATGGTACTGTCCCCAAGAGTCCGAATCTTAGTATGCCAAAGAATTGGACACTTAGAGAGAGAGAGAGAGAGAGAGAGAGAGAGAGAGAGAGAGAGAGAGAGAGAGAGAGAGCATTCTCTTTTATCACACACATTTATTCATGTCAGGGCAAATTCAGGGGGATTGGGAATAGGATTGGGAAGGCAGCCCGCCACCAAGTGGTTTGGGAGAGTCACAAGGGAATTGTAAAGGCACACAGAATCAACAAAAGTGGAGAAATACACATATTAAAGAGGAAAAACATCTCCCTTCCTCCCCCCCCCCAAATCCTGCCAGTGGCAAGATCTGAATGGGGAGAAAAGGGGTCAAACTCACCACCTGGACCCGAGTGTCCAGCAGTCAGGAAAGGGAAATAAAAGCACCTCCCAAGCTTGAATTTTTAAAGTTTTCCTTGGAGGAGGGGACAGGGAGGAGTTTTTGGCAGCGTGACATGAGGTCACTGTCAGAGGCCACATCCTATCTACCTTTGGGGAAGGGTCTTTCTCCTACTCTCTCTCAAAGTCATGTGGAGGAAAGAGAGGGCTGGACTTTGTTTTAGTGACTCTTTTTTTAAGACCTCTGCCAGGTAAGTCAGAGAGACAGCTGGTTGGTCCATACCTGACCAATCAGTTTTAGCCTCTAGGTTTGAGTTCTAGCTAGACACACCTCTCCACTCAGGGGGACGGAGGGTCAGGCCTGGAATCTGTGAACTTGTCTGAAACTGTCATAATACAACATACAAATAATAACAAAAAGGGGAAATGGTATTTGTTTGGAGTCAAAACTCAGAAAACGGTGTTGCGGACTGTTGCGGTCAGCTTTCTAGTTGCTGCGCAGAAAGAACCCAAACAAAAGCGGCTTGTGGAGGAATGGGTTTATTAGGCTTATGGACTCGAGGGGAGACTCCATCCTGGCAGGGAAAATGATGGCATGAGCAGAGGGGTGGATATCACCTCTGCCACAGCACTGGAAACAGTGGCAGAAAGGTGTGCCAAACACTGGCAAGGGGAAGCTGATTTATAATCCCATAAGCCCGCCCCCAACAACACAGCTCCAGCGAGGTTGTAAAATCTAAACTGCCATCAGCTGAGGATCGATCATTCAGAACACATTCATTTGTTTGTGGGGGACACCTGGCTCAAACCATGACACAGGGTGATTTAGCAGTGAGGCTCTGTAAGCCACTGCTCAGTTTCTCTTTTCATATGTATGCATAATCTTCCATATCCTTTATTTTACCTCTGTTTGTAATGTAGCTCCCCACTTCCTTCTGTTCTGAAATCTCAAAGTTCAAGCAACACAAAGATTTGCTTTTCTTCATAATTGTTTTAAACTTTTATTTGCATTTATTTTTATTCTGAATTTATTCCCGTGCCATAAATTTTTGTTTCTTCAGTTTTTTTTTTTTTCTGGGATATCTTTTTCTTCTGTGCAACTTCCTCTTCTGGTTTAGGAACAATCTGTTCCTTCTCAGTGAGGATCATCTCAATGTGACAGGGAGAGCTCATGTGCTCTTGGGTGCTTTGTTCACCTGGATATGCTCAATGACCGGAGTCTACATCTAATCCCTTAAATTCAGTATTACTCTGCATTTTTAAGCATGTGCTGCAGAAATTCAGCACTCTTTTTGGGCCAATGACCCTGTGTCCAGCTCCACTGTTTAGCCTGGGCACACACTGCTTCTTTAAAGTGACATCTTGCAGATAACTTGGTGGCTTTTCAGATATGCATACTCTTGCTGGCCTGGGCGGTTTCACCAGTGTTCACAAAGATTCCAACCCCTTCATTTGCATGGTTTTGTGGGGTTTCCTGGGTGGAGGGAGTAGGGAACCATTTTCCTAGGTCACCTCCTGCTGCTTACAGGAAGTTGATAATATGCTTATCAGTAGTCTTTATTTTACCTTTAACATTGAGAGAATATTAGTATGTTTTACTGTAGAATATCAATAAGTTTTATTTATAGAATGCTGGCTCAGATAAGTCATTTTGAATTTGGCCTCAGGATCATTTATTTGTTTTTCATTTATTTACTATTTATTTGTGCTGGAGCTAGAACCCTTGCCTTGTGCATACTAGCCCAGTGCTCTACCCCTAAGCCTCATCCCCAGCTCCATTTCACATTTTTAGAGAATGGACTGTAAACTTGTAGCACACTTCGTTGGATGGTTTTTTGTTTAATATATATCTTGCCTACTAGACTTTATAGAAGTTGTTGAATTAAGAGACCATGTCTGTGAGTTCACTGTCTTTGCTTCTAGTGCTTACGGTCAGCTCATAGTAAGTTACCAATGTTTGTAGAAACAATGAATGTACCGAATGCTTTAACTCGAACGATGATAAATCATATAAATTCATTATCATAAAAAAGTATTGTATACAGTAGGATATTGGATGGTCTAAGGGTTTTTTTTTTTTTTCATTGTTTTACTTATTTCAGATGATTCTGTGGAAAATCTCACCATCTCTAGACCCTGTCAGCTTGGTCCACAGCACCAGAAAGCTAACTCTCTGAAGCCTCTTTCTATGTCACAGCTGAAGCAATGGAAACACTCATCCGGAGATCATTTAAGTCTTACAGATCCATTCCTTCAAAGAATAAGAGAAAATGTGTCATTCTTTTTTCAGAATATAACCAATCAAGCTACTGCTGTGTGATGAAAGACTATTTGTAATACTTTTTTGCTTCTTTTAAAAAATGAATATGGAAATTAAATGTAAATTTTGAATTTAAAAGGATTATTTTATTTAAATTAAAATAGTATGTTTTGTTTCAAAGATCAGCTTAAATACAATAAAATTTCTTGGAATTGTTTGATTTCTTGTATGTATTCAATGTTGAACATGAAACATTAGGAGCTGGGGAGATGGCTCAGTGGATGGAGAATTTGCTGTATGAGTACCTCAGTTTGGACTCTCAGACCCCATGTAGAAGCTGAAAGTTGTGGGTAGGCTTCTGTAATCTCAACAATACCTGTGGGGGGATGGGAAGCAGAGACAGGAGACTTTCCTGGATGCTTGCAGACCAGCTAGCCTGGTGACTGGAGCAGTGAATACTGAACATTGAGAAATCCTGCCTCAAGCAACATGGAAGACGAGGACCACCCTGAAAGATGTCCTCTGACCTCTACATGCATGCTTACCTTACTGTGCCCATGCACACACACGAAAGTAAATATAATGAAACATTAAAGGTACTATCATTCAACTGTTAATAATTAATATATTTTTTTCATGTATCAACTGAAGAATTTTCATAAGGGATATAAAATGTCAAAAGATAAGCTGTCTTTGGGAAATTTTAATCTGATGAGGAATATTAGACATAGAGAGATGAAAAAAATCTCAAGAGAATTTAAAACTAAGATTATAAATGCTAATCATGTTAAGTGTAACAGTTCCTGCAGAGCAGTTTGTGTGAGAGTAGTCAGTGGTTATGGTAGAAGATGAGGAACTCATTGATTGAGACACATCAGAACACAAGTTTCTGGTCCAGGACCCGAAACACATAGGGAACTGGCATAATTTACCCCAAATAAAGGTTCAACTTTTATCATTTGAGGTTTGTCTGGAGTAATAATCAAAAAAGAGGCTTCCGGTTCAAGATGGCTGACTAGCAGACACGCCACGTCCCTCAGGAAACAAGGGTCAGGGTTTTCAGCAGGGATCCAGGTCGTGGACATAAGCTGCAGTCACGCTCTGAGCCGCAGACACCCCCCAGCACAGGATTCTCACCAGTGGAAGCTTCCATCGAGGACCGCGCTCGCCAGAGGCAGTGAGTTGTCA
>PVHP010027455.1:0-23854 GCA_004024765.1 Zapus hudsonius | reverse complement strand
GTGAGGGCTACTCTCTCTGCTTGGACCTGTGAAAGGGAGCCAGCTCTTTCTCCATTATGGAACTTCCCCCTGGATTTGTTACTTCATTAAATACTTTACTCCCAAAACTCTGCCTGGTTTGGAGATTCATCCCAATGGCATTTAGTTGTCATGGGAAAAGTGGCTGACTCTGACAAGCCTTTATGACTTCTTACCAAGCCACAATCACATCAGGACAGATTGTATATAAACATGAAATAAATTTCCATTAATTACGTCCCAGCTATGTGCGGTATTGAGCCCATGCAGGTAAACCTATGTGCAAAGCAATAGTCATCATTTCAGTGAGGAACTTGAGTCACTCAGTGTGACTTAACACAAACTAAAACATACTCAGGTTGAATGTGGATCTGTTCATCCATGTTCTTTCCCACAGTGTCCTCTCCCTTCAGAGCAACAAAAAGCATGAAGAACAAAGCAATTATGAGAAAAAGAAGAAGAGCAGAAACTTTATGAAGCAATAGTGTCATCAAAAGAGAACCCAAACAAAAAACAAATGGAAAGAAAAAAGAAACAGATTTCATGTGAATTTTTGCCAGCACCACATGACTTGAAATTTTGAATTATGACTACTTACAGGAAATATTAGGAACATTCCAAGAAAGGCATAGTTCATGTAAATGTTGGATTCTGCACACTTTACTTATTCATTAGCTTTGATTCCTGGGTTCATTTATTACGTTTTTGGCTATAATAATTTCTGATTTACACTGACAACTGACATAATGGATTATCCTGAAGTAAGGGTCCACAAAACATATTTTACAAAAGCATTTTTGTGAGCATTTTTTTTTTCCCAAAACAGAGATTGTTTCCTTCTGGCCCTGGGATATAGCTTTATCTCACTGGAACATTCAACAATCTTTCCCAAGTGTGAATCAGGGTGAAAGAGAATCCCTGACCACCCATTGCTATTGTGCTTTAAAGACACTAAAGTCTGTTCATGACGTCATACCTCTGGAATATCAAGCTAATGATGCTTAAATCTCATATCTTACCATTCAAAAATACCAGGAAAAAATAGGGCTTTTTGCTGTTCTATAAAAACCATATTTTACTTAAAATGGAGATGTTCTTTAAAATTAGAGAGTTGCTTCCATTCCTTAAAAGAAACAGGATGTATGGGCACAGATATTATTTGTTCTATGTCACTGTCTTTTGTTTTGGACAGTCCAGATCATCTTAGATGTCTTTTAAAAAATCAGTGGCTGGAGAGATAGATGATCAGTTAAAGGCTCTTGTTTGCAAAGCCTAATGGCCTAGGTTTGATTTCCCAGTACCTAAATGACACATGCATCTGGAGTTTGTTTGCAATGGCACAAAGCCCTGGAGTGTCCATTCTCTAAATAAATAAATAAATAAATAAATAAAATACTTTAAAAGATCAAATTCTCCCTCACAAATATGTATGAGCAGGTCTGTATGCCTTAAATATACAACATTAATAATACACATATAGGCTCCCAAAGCTTTTAGTTTGGGCATAGCAATATCAGTGAATAGATGGGTCATGAGATGATTACAAGCATTTAGCAACAAATTCATCCACAAAGACAGAAAACCATTCCATGCACTTATGTCATTGTTGATTCAATTACAAATTCTCTCCTAGCCAGAGCAGGAGTTAGATGGAGGAATACAGGGCATTGAACCCCTTTCCTCTTCTTTCAGGTACAGTCCCTCAAATGGCTTTAATTAGAAACAGTTCACCATGGTACAGTGGGAATTTGTTTCATACCTCTGCCATAGAAAATAAACTTCTTTTTATGAAGTAGCACAATTTCTCTCCTTCAGTCTGCATACTGGAGGCCTCTACCACATGCAGTGAGGCAAGACAGGGACTTCAGCAGTGCACTTTCACAACTGTGAGTGTTCAGGTTTGTCTCTTGGGTGGACCTTTTAAGTGTCATAAAATGCAATTACACAAATCAAGCTTCAAATGAATTTAATTTCACAAAATGTCAACTATATTTAAACATGTCTTGCAAGTAGCCCAGAGAGTTGAAAAATCCTAGTAATTCAGGAACACACAACCCCCCCAAGGAAAATTAAAGTTTGCCATTTACAGTTTTTTCATCCACATTATACATGATGTTGAAGATCATCTATTCATGTATAAAAAGATCCCTAACTGAAGCCTTCAAAACTATAAAGAACACTATCTGAAACATGTGTTTATCTTTACTATTTTTAACAATGAGTAACCACAATCTTTATTAATGAATTTTCATGTTATATATATTAATTTAGGATTATAAAGTACAGGTCAGTTTTAATGTTAATATGTAAAATATAATAATGATTAGAATCACACTGTTCCTAATCCAGCAATTTCTAACATTTTACAAGTTACTGTTACATATTTAGGAGCCACTTCTGTGGTGCCTTCTCTCAGCTCCTCAAACTACAGGCCATATGACCTTTTGTGTGGTCACATAATTGACTGTGAGGATAATGAAACATTTGACAAGAGTAAAGGTTTTTGAACATGAAATAACCAAAATTAATTCAAAACCAAATTCATAATGAATGTAGCAGCACTTGCCTGTGCTGTGTCACATGACCTTGGGTCTGAGCACAACATGCACAATTTGCACTGCAAATAACATCATACCACACACCACCAACAAGAGCTGCTGAAACACCTCAGCTAAGATTCCTCATGATTGTAGGTTATGAACTGTGGTACTTTTACTGTGTATTCAAAGTTTTCTCCTCTTATAGAGCCATAATGATTTGATTGTGGAAAACAAAGACTTACTATGTCCCTACTATTTATTGTATTAGAATAATGGATTTAAAATTTTTCTCTGGACTTGTTGATTTGAGTTTCATTAAATAAATTTTGGCTTGGAATCAGGACACAATTTTTTTTTTGGTTTTTGAGGTAGGGCCTCACTCTAGACCACGCTGACCTGGAATTCACTATGAAGTCTCAGGGTGGCCTTGAACTCAAGGCAGTCCTCCAACCTCTGCCTCCCGAGTGCTGGAATTAAAGGCATGCACCACCACACCCAGTTTTTTTTTTTTTTAGGACACAATTTCTTACAGGTTCTGTGTCTATGGCCATAATACCCTGAACACAACTGATCTCATCTAACAAGTTCTGAAATAGCTCAAGACATTCTTCTGCCACTTTCTATGATGTGTTTATATGAAACAGTGTTCTCAGCATCACAAGTGCAAAACCAAAATATCAAATAACTGAAAATTGTTAATGAAGTCCTATATCTCAGATTACCAAATATTCAGCCAAGATTTAATTCTTTATATAAAAATAAATAAGCATACTCATTTCATTAGTATGCAAATTTGCTTTCATCTTTTATAATAGTATATATGTATACCAATGAATTGTTTTAAAATAACTTTATAATTTATTAGGATTAAATAAATTGCATTCTTATTTTACATACTTTCATATCTGTAGCTTTGTAAGAATTTCTCAGATAAAAAGAAGTCAAGAGTGGAAAAAGTTTAATAAACTCTACCCTTACTAATAGGAAAAGTCATACCTTTCCTTCCTAATAAAAATGTCTTACATAATTTTTAGAAATTGATATGTTGACAAACTCTAAGGCATTTTATTATCAACAAAAATAATTGGAGATAAGTATAAAACCTTGCTGAAGATTCAGCAGATCCAGGCAGACAGTGCATTGTCTAGAAACATGTTGGTTATCTGAGCATAGTGACTTCCCTCATATCTGCTTATAGTACCTGGGGCATTTTATTGACATAAAACACAAAAACTACTCAAAGAAAATGCAAAATAGAGAAGACAACAAATTTTCAATAGTATAAAAAGCTTTTGGTGGGTGTGGTGGTGAATTCCTTTAATCCCAGCATTCACTCCAGAGGTAGAGGCAGGAGGATCACTGTTAGTTCAAGGCCATCACTAAAGGGGAGCCACGGCCTTAATTAGAATATCATAGAATGACCAAAGGCTAATTACAGGGTTAGCATTGTGCATGTGATGACCTTCTACATGGAGCATGGCCAAGAATGGTAGCAAAGACTCTAAAGACAGAGGTGTTTTTCAAAGCTTATACTAGAAGTATAAGATCCATAGATGGTTGTCGTTTAAAGCACAAAGCCTCCCAGCCTGAGTTTATTTCCCCAGTCCACACATAAAGCTAGATGCACAAAGTAGCACATTGTTCTTGAGTTCATTTGCAGAGACCGTGGCATGCCCATTCTCATTCTCTCTGTCTCTCTGTCTCTGTCTCTCTCTTGCTCGCTCACTTGCTCTCTCTCTCCTTCTCCTTCTTTCCCTGTTCTCCTCCCTCTCCCTTTCTCTCTCATAAATATATATATATATATATATAATTATTTGAAAGACTGATAGAAATATGCCCTAAAAATGGTAGATACTTCAGAATATCTTGATGGAGGTGATAAATGACAAGGCATGTCTTTTCTTGTAAGGTTTTTAATGCCCCGTTTCTTAAGAGTAAGGACATCCATTTCTCTTAGGATCCATTTCTATTAGACGTGTAAACTCTGCTGACCTTCTAGTATGGTTACTATGGTAGCCTGTAAACTCCTAAGAAGAGATTTTTAAAAAAAATATTTTATTTATTCATTTTCAAGCAGAGATAGATAGATAGAGAGAGAAAGAGACAGAGAGAACAAAAGAGAGAGAGAGAACAAGAGAGAGAGAGAGAGAGAGAGAGAGAGAGAGAGAGAGAGAGAGAGAGAGCGCCAGGGCCACCACCTTGTGGGTCTGGCTTATGTGGGTCCTGGGGAATTGAACCCAGGGCCTTAGGTACTGGAGGAAAGTGCCTTAACATCTGAGCCATCTCTCCAGCCCAAGAAGAGATTTTTAATATCAATTTTAACTTGTCTGTTCGAGTCAAAGTGGACTTTTCCAGTTTTTCTAAGGCAAATGCAACAGTATTTTGAAAAGAATTTGAAAGTATTCTACTCATCACACATTGTTGCTGGAAAATATAAATGTCACCTGTTTTAAAGATTGTACCACATCTTTTCCCTGATCTATGTGTTTATTAGATGATAAAACAAATTGTCCAACCTACCTAGATATATATTCAACAAAATTTCAATAAATTTTGAGATTGTGTTTTGTTTTTTTTTAAATTTCAAAATATAATGTTTTATCCCCTTACAAGAAGTCGGTAACATCAGAGAATACAGAAATATTTTAAAATTTCATGAAGAAGAGTGTGAGTGCAGAATGCAACTTTATACAGGAGTATCTTGATTGTTAATTCACTCTCAAAATGTGCTTCCCATTTTGGAATCCACACGCCTTCAAGAAGTTGCCTTTTCTACAACAGCTGTCAAATCTACAGGGATATTTAAACAGGCATTAAAAACATCAGTCACCTGTATTTACAAGCCCACCCTGGGAGATTTGCTGTGTCTCAAAGAGTTAAACCTTGGTTTTCAAAGAAGGGGAGAAAGAAGTTGAAAACCCTGTGCAGTCTCTCTTAACTGTCAGTGCCCATATGGTCTGGCCTTTCTGAGGCTGGCCAGGGTTTATGGGAAGTCATTAAAACAGAGCTGCCTCCCAGCTGATATTAATAAAGCACAGCATCCTCAATGCCTGAAGTGCCTCTGTGTAACTCGCAGCAGCCCTCAATTATCTGTGGGCGATTTGGGGCTGGCTGGGCCTGAGAGGGGGTTCCAGGAGGGCTGGTGCTTAATGAACAGACTGGCTTATAAATACCAGCTAATCTCTCCTGCATGATCACAGGAGGCATGAGGCTCACCAGTGACAGCTGTTTAAATTTTCAATTTTCAATTCAGGGGAATTAATGACTCCTAAAGAGGCAGCGCTTATCAGGCTTGGAGTGAGGTTTGATAGAGGAGAGTTACCAAGGGCAAAATGTTTATAATAGTCCATAAGTGCCTCATTCTGTGGCTTCATTTCAGGACTTTTATTGACTCAGTTTCTCCAATGAATGCTGGTGCTGGAATTGAATAGAGCCAAGTGGTTCAATCCCTTCCTGACAAGGAGGGCACTTCTAGTTTGCTAATGAGCATCTCGCTAGCCTGGGACCACAAGCCATTTACTATTATGGGCTTGGCATCCTGACGTCTTAGTGAAAATGGCCACAGGCACATACTTGGTTATGATCCACAGGGCATTTGTAAGGGATCAACTCAGCTCAGCATCTGCATGGACCTCTGGTGGGATGAGGAATACACCCCCACACTGCTGGCTGTCTAGGGAACAGACCAGGAACAGGTAATTAAGTGCAGATTGGCCAACAAGTGACTTTTAAAAGACAGATCTGGACAGAATGGCACATGGCCAAATTCACCATCATCTTTCCCAGCAGACTCCTCCTTTGCTTTCCTGTTTTAGGGCTTTTATGCACCTTCCCAGCTGGTCACACCACCTTATTCTCTGATGTCATTATATTCACAGTCCCTCGGGTCACTTAAGTGGAAGTGCTCTTATTTCTAAGGGTGGGGTGGGGGGACCATGCTGGGTCTGGTGTCATAGAAAAGGTTTAGGATCATACGTAAGAGAAGAGAGGTAGATAATTTGAGTCAGTAATTAGTGTCAAAGTGGAAAGACTTTTGGCAACCTGAAATCGGCCAACACTGTAAAGTAAGAAAATGAAATAGCAGAAAGAAGGAAGAACATTTAATTAGGAAGGGGTGCCAGTAACCTCACCATCAAGATCTATAAAGCATCATCATTTTTGTTTTGTTTTTGTATTTGGATGATTTGTTTTATTTGTTTGGTTTATATCAGTTTTTTTTGAAACAGCATCTCATGTATCCCAAGGTGACTTCAAACTCACTGTGCAGCTAAGGATGACCTTGAACTCCTGCCCAAGTACAGAGATTATAAACTTGTGCCACCATGTTCAGCTCACCATCAACATACCTACATTTTCTTCAGTATTGAAATATCTAGATAGATGGTAAATAGGATTCATAGACTTTTTTTTGACAGAGTCTCATATATTTCAGACTGGCCTCAAAACTGTTATATAGATTAATATCTGAGAATGATCTTGAACTCCTGATTTTTCTGCCTCCATCAAGCTTATAGGCTCACACCACATTGTTGATATATTTATAAGAATTTATCCTTTTCCAATTCTTGTGAAACTATGTCCCAGAGAGTGGTATTCAATTGATGTAATATTCACATTCTTATGATAGGCAATAAATTTCATTTTATACATATTTCCTTGTATGATTTATTAGAATTTATCTCTGTTAATGAGATAGAAAGAAAAAAAACAAGAATTTTTTTTACTATAGAACTTCTTATTAGCAAATAATATGACTATCTTGGTTAAATGTTAATGTTCATAATATGTTCATTGTATAATAAATCATATCTTAGAAAAAGTCAAATGTGTCATGTAAACAGAAAGTGAGAAAATATTAGGGGGAGAGGGGAAGTGGGGAGGATAGAGAGATGGGGAGAAGTGAGGGGACAAGAATCAACTAAACAAATTGTATTTGAAAATGCCAGAATGAAGGATACCTTAAACTCTGTGTACCAACCAAGATAAATAAATCAAAAAAAAAAAGCAAATAATTGATATTGGGGTTACAGAGTTTTATGTAGTTCTTTGCCTGAAATTCTATATTTTGAAAAAGTATTTTCTGCTAATTAACAAAATAAATCCTAAATAAATTTATAATAATTTTGACTGATAATTTATTTGAAATATTATTCAAAAGCCAGTACATGATTAATATCAGCATATACAAACTTTCCACTTTCTTTCCTCTTGTCCTCTCGTAGAAAATAAATAACTATTGCTTACTATTGCATGTAATACTGCTTTAAATGCTTTTTCTTTTTTTTTCCACAAATGACAAATGAACTCAGGATCTTGAGATCACTATTCATAATGTTCTCAAGCTCAATAGCCATGATAACAGCAGACAAGGAGATATTTTCTGACTGAAATACAGTAAACATAATCTGACTCATGCAAATCAATGAAAAACTATCAGAAAAGTTTTAGTAAGTTTAGCTTTGTTTATGTTTGAGAAAACTGGGGTGCAGTTTAGTGATAGAACACTTACCCAGCATATATGAGACCTTGGGTTCAATCTACAACAATGTCAATTAAATAAATAGTTTGTGTTTGAATATAACAGTTGCCTATACAGACTTGATAAAATCATTCTTTACCTAGTTTGAATTTATGTAAGAGTGGCTACAAAAACCCTTTCTAAATGAAAAACTGCTAGCACACCTGCTTCTGACCATGAACTTGTTGAAAATATTCTCCTTTCCACCATGTTAAGATATTGAACCTCTGGAAAGAGCATCTGTGTCTTTGCTCTTCTATTTTGGGAACATAGGCAATGAAAAATCATGGCTGATCATTTGTTTCAAGAATTGTATGTTTAGGTCCCAGTGTGGACACAGATTCACAGAGCTCTGGGAAGGGGTTGGGGCTTGAACCTAGTTCAAACCTTGACTTCTTTACTTCCCAGCAAATAAGTAGTATTTATATTTTTGACTACTTACTTACTTAGTTGTAAAATAATAAAATTAACTATGATTGATCAATTTTTATCTTATCACCAATATTTGGGGTTCTCCCTAGACAGATACCTAGATTGATTGTATATCTCTGCCCCTTCTAGTTAGACAATGTCCTTTTCTAGGTATTATTATAAGAATAAGGAAGATGATTTCCTTCACTCATTTTCCCTGCTGTAACAATGTTGAAGCAAGTGTCAATAGGAGGCCTCTAACCTGAGTCCCTGAGGAACTGTACAATAAACACACTAACATGCTTACCTATGTTATACATGAAGAATCAGCAGGACACTTGCTGAGGTTTTCATAAACCACCCACTTTAGGATGCTATGTTAGCACAAAAAAGTCTAACTTATCATGGAAGATAGGTTAATCAAACCATCCCCATGATATTTTTATGAAAACAAAATGATATGTATAAATCACTAGAGTAACATTACAAAAGCTTTAGCATTATTCAACAAATATATCTATAATGTGCCAAACCATGTGCTGGGTGAAGGGAATATAATCATATGAGCAAAAAAAAAAACCTATTCACAGGTCTTACCATATTGTTGAAGAGGCACCTATTCATCAAATGATTACACAAAATTGTAGCTCTTCAAGATGGGATTCCTAGGGGTAAATGATAGGACAAAAGCATGTGAGATGTTTTTGGTTTTTTTTTTCTAAAGGACATGACATGGTGTTACTTAGGTTATATCTGGAAGAGTCTTCGTTAAAGAAGAAAATTTGTGTGCAAAGCCCGTAATCAAACTATACACAGAAGCTAGAAAGGGCTAAAGGTTTCCAGCTGCAATGGTGGCTCAGGAAAAAAATAACCAGTAAAATGAGGTTAGAGAGATAAGTAGAGACCAGGCACTGTGAGTGAAGACCTTGGTATTAGAACCCTGGTATTAGGGTTCTCTAGAGGAACAGAGCCAATGCAATGAACTGCAATAAAAAGGGGATTTATTGGAATAGCTTTCGGAAATCCCACAATAGCAATCTGCAGGTTGAGAGTCAAGGAACCTGCAGCTGCTCAGTCCACAAGATTGGATGCTTCAGTAGTCCCAGTCCAACTGTGAGGGCCTGAGGCTTCCCAATGAGCCACTAGTCTTCAATCCAGGCTGGAATGCTAAGGAAACTTAGTTCCAATGCCAACAAAGGATAGCTGAGCAGGATAGATGCATTCACAACACTAACCAGCAGAACAAGCACCAGCAGCCATAAGAGGGGAAGAGAGAGATTACATTCCCCTCCAACTTCCTTGTATCCAGCCACCTTCTGGGAGGGCCACCCACTAAGGCGGAGGGGCTCACTTTGGAGGAGGGATTTCCTTCTTCAATTAATCCTTCCTGGGAGCAGTTGAATTTTAACTAACAGAGCTTTGTATGTTATTAGTGATTCAGGCTAAAGAATGGACAGGAAATAACCAAAAGTACAGGAGGTATAGTAGGTACAGAGACTTATCAGCTGAGAAGTTACTGCTATTGTCCAAGTAACCAATAATGACAACTTGTAAAAGGTCTAAAATAATTGTAGTAATGGACATGAACAAGAAGCATGCATTAATTGATTATATATATATATATATATATATATATATATATATATATATATATATATATAATCAATTATATATATAATGGCAATCCAGTGTAAGCCCAAAAAAATCTCAAAATATTAGTTTACAGACTTTCTGAAAAGTTTAAAACATGAAGCTAGAATGTTTCATAGCCAAAACATCACAACAAAGAGAAACCCTTGAGCAAACCATAAGATTGATTATTCTAGTGGAAATCTTATTAGCTTCATGATGCTAAGGGCCAGACTTTTCTTAATATATTATGGTTTGGTTATAAATTGTCCCCCAAAAGGCTCATGTGTTGAAAACTGAGTTCCTGAAGCAGTGTTCATGTTAGAATGAAAATTAAAAGACCCTAGTAGAGAAAGAGTTAACAGTTCTTCTCAAAAATGTTAGCTTAAGCTTCCTCCCCTCACCCTTTTCCATAAACCCAGCCCCCAGTTCCTGTAACCTTGTGTCTGGTTCCTATCTTGCAACCTTGGTAAAAGCTAAGAATGTCCTGACTGATTACAAAAAAATGTGCAAATGAATGCTTGCCTGTAACTTCCTGATAAAACTACTGTTTAAAAGCTTTGTTCAAAATCTATTCAGAGCTTAACTTTGCCTCTGTCCTGCATAAGGACACACATTGAGTCATGGTGAGGGTCTTCTTTTGGGTGTGGGGTCTCTCTAAAGTGATTGCTTTGGTCCTCTCTCTTTCCCTCTTCCCCTCCCTCCTCTTCCCCTCCTTCTCTCTCTGTCATTTTTGCTGCCACAAGACAAACAGCTGTTCTTCACCATGCCTACCACCATGATTTTCTGCCTCACTATCTCAGGCCCAGAGCAATGGAGCAAGCTAACCATGGACCAAAACCTCTGAAACTATGAGACAAAATAAATCTTCACTTCTTCATACTATTCATCTCAGGTACTTTTTACAACTATTATACCTACCATAATAAAAGTCATTTGTTAAATATACTGAGCATATATACATATGTGTGTATGTTTTAACTTAAAATACTCCATAGATCTTCTTTGATTTTTAAATAAAGATTGTAAGTTTCACTCACTTACAGAGCTGGGCCACTGCTCTCTAGCCTGGTCTTATACAATTACTGCTCTGGCTGCCCTGGAGAACAAACGGTCCCCACAACTGTAATTACTAGTTGCTCAGAGCACTTTCAACATGGAAGCCTCCTGTCATCGCTAGTGTCCATAAAAAGTTTAAACGAATGTGTCTTTTTGATAAAGCCTAAGCCTAACAAGAAACCCTAGCTAAAATAAAAATAAATGTTTCCTTCAGCCCATTAGCCACTCAGCACCATAGGGAAGGCATGCTGCCAAAGGATAGACATATGGAGTGAACCAGACCTGCCTCAAAGAAGTAAAATGAGTTGAGATTTGTGGTGGATTTGGTAGAAGAGCTAAGAGTAAACAAGGTATCAAAGTGACTCAGAGTTTTTGCTTCTCAGTTTGATGGATGATATGTTTCCTAAAGCGAATTTATAATGGAGTAATTAACAGGAGTTGGGCTTTGATCACATTAAAGTTGAGGTATCCTCAAGACAAGAGAAGATGTCCAATGAACAGTTGGGTCCTCAAGAGAAGGTCTTGCTAGAGATATAAACTTATGAGTCATCTGGTGATAATTAAAGTCATGTTTTATTACTTTTCTGTTGCTACATAGCAAATCACCACTTTAAATTTAGCCACTTAAAACAATACCCAGCTATTATGTCAACTTCCATGGTCCAGGACTCTGAGCAGGGGTAAAGTGCCTCCTTTACTGAGGGTTGCACATGCTATCACCAAAGTATCACCAGTCCTTCAATATATTTTGAGGCTTAGGATTTTAGTCCAAACTCACTGGTTGTACCAGAATTTCATTGTTTGTATTTATAGGATTCACGCCTTCAATTCCTGAAGACTGCCTTCATCGCTTGCCCTGTGACCCTTCCAGAATCTGGTAGTTGACTTCTACAATTACAACAGGAGATCCTCCAGTCTCCCTCACTCTGAAACACTCTCAGTTCAAATCTCCAGACTCTCTTAGAGGGTTCACCTGACAGGACAGCCAGTATGAGTTCCATTTTCATTAACAAAGTGATAAATTAGTAATAATCTAAACCGTATCTATGAAATCCTTTCATCTTTGCTTTTTAGAGTGGCCTCATAATGGGAGCGAAGTCACATGATCCTTATAAGTCCCACCTCTATTAAAGGGAGAGAAAGAGACAACATGTGTACACCAGGGTGTAGAAATATTCAGAGCTATCTTCTACTTCACAGTTACGTCTGAAAGATGAAATATTGTGAGTCCTCATTCATAATGCATAGTGAGAAGAGCAGAGTCCTGGAAAATAATGACAAAGAATCTTGTGGTGGCACCAAGATTAAGACCAAGAAGCTAAAAAGTTCTGATAGTTTTATATTTTTTAACTGAAAGTACAATATGCTTATTACAACACACCCAAGAAATTAAATAAGCCTAATAAAAATTCAATATTGTCTGAAAAGTTTGTCAATATTTTAGAATCATAAGGCAAAAGACTCTAAAATGGAATAAATATCAAATTAAAAGTTAGACAGGACCTGGTATAAGTCTTTTCTTATTATTAATAAATTTACTAGCAGTAATAAGTTTGCTGAAGACATTCAGCCAATGAATGGCTGGAATGAGGTTCTCCTGACTCTGAAATCAGTAGTGAATTGTTTCTTTATCTAAATCTATGCAATGTGACTAATGATGTTTTCTAAAGAAAATTATCATCATTAACATAATCAAAGTAGGGTTAAGAGATGGGATTTGATTCCTTATTGATTCACATCTTAGGATATAGCAAGGATACTGAGAATACTCTAGTTTTTAGAAAACAATCCTCACAGAACCTCACATAACTTATTAATCACACTTTTAAAAGGCATGCAAGAAGTCATAGAATGGGTTAGGGAGATGGCTCTGCAGTTAAAGGCACTTGCTTGCAAAGCCTGATGGCCAGGTTCAATTGCTTAACACCCATATAAAAGCCAGATGCACAAAGTAGCACATGCATCTGGGGCTCATTTATAGTAGTAAGACATCCTGGCATTCCCATTCATTTTTTTCTCTTTTTGTCTCTCATAAATAAATACAAGTATTTTTAGAAGAAGTCACAGTATTATACAATGTTGAACACATTCTAGAATTTCCAATGTAACCTAAATTGATAACTTGACAACATTGAAGATCTTTTTCATTATTGTTACTAAACTTGTACCTCAGTATTTGTATACAATCCATATCAGAAGTCACAAGCAGCTTAACCCTAAAATAATTGGTGCTGGCTTACAACTCCTGTACCAGAAATCAGTTACCACCCACATTGAGGTCTCCAAAACAAGACAGGCTTCTGTCAAAGCATTTGATTACACAGCTGAGGTAAAAGATGAGACCCTATTGCAGAAGACACCACATGGTTCCATCACACAACATCCAGAGACCCAGCTGGAATCTGGAAAGAAGCCAGTCCCCAGATGATTAGTCCATGTACTACTGGAAAGTGCTACCTGAGCTGCTAGGTGAAAATGGATAATAATATTTGGAGAAAGCAGGGGAAGCTGCTATAAGACAGCAATCAGCATGACAAGATGTATACACCTGTGTAATAGTGACATTCAACCTAGATGGACTCTCTGATTGACTAAGAGATCTGCTCAGTGGCAAGGAACCCATAGCTGGAACTGGAACTCATGCCAAATTCCTATGGAGTCTAAAAATCTGGACTCCAAGGGGAAGCTTTCACAAACCATGGTCTTAAAGAGAGGCTATATCCATTGTAATGTCACCAAGTTAACAATGCTTATCCCATTTAACCTATGTTAATCTCACTCTTCATTGGAGAATCTGTTTTTATTTTTCAGAAGGCAGCAAGAACCATGGACAACCTAATTCCACCAATAAGACCTGAAATGATAACAGAATAACCACCATCAGCTAGGGTAAAGAGCTTTATTCCAGTAATGAGAAGGTAACAGAAACAGACCCTGTCTCAAAAATAAGGAAGAAGAGGAGGAGAATGAGAGATGGAATACCTAAAGGAATTATAACAACTCGTACATTTGGTGACTGAAGCTCATAACCCCATCCCTGCAATCAATCTGTTCTCCTACCTCATTCCTGCCCATCACTGAATGGCCATGTTCTCTCACAACACATCAGTGTATTCTTGTTTCCTTAAGTCTTCAATAAGCTCCATGACCCAGAGGTAATGAATTTGTATCTAAATCTCTAGGCAGGGCAATTCCTGGGAAGCCTCTGGATGGTCCAGTGAGAATTTCATCTTTACTGAGAAAAAATCATTTGAACTTGGAATATATACAGCAATGCAATTAGTCTTGTGTTCACCTCTACCAGAAAAGGAATCCCTGTCCAGATCACTCATTCTGAAGTAGTACTGAACAGCCTGTGTGCCATGAACTAAGTAGAGTGATCTCACCCTTGCTACTGAACAGCAGGTGTACCATGAACAAAGCGAAGTGATCTAAGCCTTGCTACGCAAATATGGACCCCAGCCTCATTTCTGCTCAAAAGAGAAACAAATCCTTAAATGCCTATCAGTGGTCAGTGTTGCTAGGACACACCAATAGAAGGTGATCACATCTTTGTTGAGTAGAAAACTCTGTTTTCCTATATGCTGTGGGCAGTCCCTTTTCCAAGCTGTGTGTGTGAAGCTTCTGTCATCTTCCCTTTTGCCTCCTTCACCCCTATTTGCTAGGCCAAGAGGAAATAGTAAAAAAGGATACTTGACTCAGTACTGCAGCTTCAACTTATACTGTTATATTTAAAAAAATGTGGGGATGGTTTTCAATTCAAAACACAATTTACTTGGCTTTTATTATAACCAAGATTATATAAAAAGAAATTTTCTTTAATTTTTTTCAAGAAAAGTTATCTTATCAATGTTGTGCTTCTGTTGTAGTCCATTTTCTGTTGAAAAAACAAACAAAGATAAAATAGCTGGCTTTCTGATTCATGTTCCAGGAGTCTGGGAACTCCAAGCACACAGACTAGCATCTTCTCAGCCTCAAGTGGAGGATTTCTGTTGCTTCAACTGCAGAAGTTAGAACAGCAAGGAAACATGTATGCTAGAGAGAAACCCCTTGATTTACAGTTAACTCAGCCCCTGGAAAGTGATATATTTTCAATAAAAATACATTTTCTGTTATCTATAACCACACTAGTGTGCAATGGAACACCTGATGTATTTCTTTTATATAACTGAATCTTACTAACAAGTGACCAACATCTTCCCATTACTCCCTACCCCTATGTCCCAGGTCATGGGAGACCACTATTACACATTCAACTTTCATGGATTAACCTTTTAAGACTGAGCATAATTGTGGAATATTTGTTGTTGTTTTCCAAATTTATTCCATATAATTAATGCCTTCCAGCTCTATCCATGCTGTTACCAATGAAAGGACTGCATCTCTTTTATGGCACAATAGCATTCCATTGTACATATATTCCATGGTTTTCTTAACTATTTATTAATTGATGGACACAGGTTGATTTCATTTCTTGGCTACCATAATAGTGTTACAATAACACGAGAGTGCATACACCTGTTTGCTATACTAATTTCATTACTGTTGAATGCCTGAGCAGAAGATTAATTACAAGAATACATGATAGTTTTATGTCCAATTTTTTGATCATAGCCATATCATTTTCTATCATGACTATACAAATTTACATTCCATTAACAGTGTGAAATCATGCCTTCTTCCCACATCCTGACCAGTGCTTGGAATATTTTTGTTTTTTTGAGTAGTAGGCATTCCATCTGCAGTGAGATTAATATATAATCTTCTTTTGAATTTATATTACCATTATTTTTATTTATGTTTCTTTTTATATACCTGATGGCCAATTGTTTATGTATTTTTGATAAATACCTATTTAGATGTGTGCATTTATATATCAATACTCCCCCGACTTCTTCTTCCCATCTCAGCCATTCTGGGCTGTGTGTTCTGATGAGGCAGCTGCCTTTTGTGTTATCTATGCTCCTATAAAGAACTTCAGTTAGCTCATTAGTTTGTCCCATTGGACTTTGATAGAACTATAACATTTGTCATTGATGACCTAAAGGGGGTAAATAAAAATCCTCCCATCATGCTCTTCCCTCACCTTGGAAACTTACATTCCACAAACAATCCAAAGAAATAGATAAATATTTAGCCACATATTCTGTGCCCAAACTAAACTCAGGACATAGATAGATGATAGATATAGATGATACAGATACAGATAGGTATAGATATGGATATAGATATAGATACAGATGATATAGATGATCTAGATAGATGATATAGATAGATATAATGTTAAACAAACTTTTAATGAGATTGAAGCAACAAAAGCCCAAGACCAGATGGAGTCACAGCTGAATTATCAAATTTTATTTTTCTGTGGTAGATCACTTCATATTTATTTGAAAGGTAAACATATACTGAGCATAAAACTCATTCCTTCCAATATACAGACTTTAACAAGAAAATTAACAGAAATTTAGCTCTTAGCAACTGAATCAGCACCTAAATAAATAAACTAACAGTGATACACAGAGAAAACTCCTCAGTGAAGTAAACTATATATTATAACACCAATTGTCCTTGTGGTTGAATCAGACTCTCTGTCCATCAGGCCGGGGAGGAGAGTGGGTGATGTTAAACACTGTCCTAATATCAGCTGGCATGCGCTTGCCCAGCATGCCTACTGTGACTAGACAGGCACTGCTGAATCATCAAAATGATCAAGGAACTTTCAAGGGTGGTACCAGCTGTACCTTTCTGTCCTGCTCTACTGGGTAGGGCTGAAGGTCCCATGAAAGCAGGTGAGCTGGGCATGTGGAAGTTTGGGGATGATCTGAAGTTTCCAGAACTACTCACTCCTATAGCTACTGTTGGCAATGTTGACATTAACCATTAAAGCACTGAGATTGGACAGTGCAGTGAACTAATTTAAAATTACATAGGGAGAGGTTGGAGATATGACTCCGAAGTTAAAAGCACTTTTCTTTTCAAAGCCTGATATCCAGGGTTCAATTCACTGGTACCCACAAAAAGCCAGGTGCACAAAGTAGTGCGTTCATCTGGAGTTTGATTTCAGTGGCAAGAGGCCCTAGCACACCTGTTCCCCCTCTCTTCTCATTCTCCCCCTCTAGCAAATAAATAAATAAATTTAATTACATGAGATTTGTATCCAGTTGGTAACAGTTGACAGAATTTATTAAAGTGTGAGGGTTAAATAATAAAGACAGTTTTCTAAGCTACTTCAAAATTTCACTTGTAAGTAAAGCTAGTTACTTCCTCATTTTCTGTCTTGGAACTTATTTACTGTTTAGAACCATTGTTTGCTTTCTTCCTCATTCTATTTTTATAAGTGTATATGCATAAATCTGAGAGTGAAAGGTCAGATATTCTAAGACATTTTGCTTCTTTTATAATAAAGTGGTAGTTTGAGTCAAATGACCCCCATAAACTTATGTGTTTTGACTGCTTGGGTCCCAACTGATGGCAATTTGGGAGGGGGAGACTTGCAGCAGGAGGTGTGTTTTGGGTTGTTATAGCCAGTCCCTCTTGGTAGAGCAATAATCTTATCATGAGGACAGATACTCTTGAATGTAATCACCTCTCAAAAGCCTCACCACTCAACATTGTCAGGGGACCAAGCCTCAATGTGAATCTGATGGGAACAAACCATACTCAAATCATAGTGCTCTCTTGATTTTAAAGATGCTTCATAAACCAGGTATGGTGGCACATGCCTATAATTCCAGCAACTAGGAGACTGAGGCAAAAGAACCCATGACTTCAGCCACAAAGTAATCTCTATCTCTCTCTTTTTCTTTCTCCACATTAGATTAAATGACAGATAGATATATCGATGATAGAAAGATAAATGATAGATAAACTTGAACTACTCGGTTTGTATTTTTCAGAAAGCATTGAGAACTGGGGACAACCAAACTCCATCAAATAGACCTGAGTTGATGGGTATATCCAAGCAGGAGACAAACCACCTCAAACTCACCATTTAGGGCCCTAATGCAACCTCTTAGGAAGTGGAATGATGAGGAAAAAAGCTATTCCCACAGCAAGGCAGATAACCTGGGGAAGGAAAATGGAGAGAGGCACCAAGGGTGCCCAAAATTGTTCAAAACACAAATTTAGAGACTCTTAAAAAACTTATAACTATGCAAAATTTAAACTCACCCACTATGACTCAGGGGAAATTGCAGAAGAGGGAGTGGGAAGAATGTAAGAGTCATGGTGGGGAAGGGAGAAGATCTATTGCATAAAAGGAAATGTCAATCAATGGTAAGAAGGAATGACTGAGTTAACAAAACAGAATTTAATTCATTTAGGGGAACCTCAAATGGGAAGTGACTCATTTTCTCATATTTCAGCACACTATACTTTAAAAAGGTTATGGAAAGTACAAGTCATCAGGCCAACCTTGAAAGATGGTCTTGATGGATAAGTCCTATTCTGTACGAGGTACATAAAGTTCAAGGCTCACTGTGAAAATGTGGAACCCCCTCTTTCACAAGTCACAGAGATTATTGAGACAGTACCAGAAAAGCATGAAGACAAACAATGGGACCTTCTAAGATCAGGGCTCTGCAGCTACACAGGTTTCTGCTTCACCTCACATTGACCCACGAGGTATCCGCCATGACTACTTGGTCATAGCCGGCAGTTATCAGACATGTATATGATTTCCCTGAAATCCATATGCTTGATGAAGAGCAGAGAGCATTCTTTGTTTAACTGGAGATGTAACCATTTGGTACTTGATGTATAGCATATCCCACTATCTTTACCTTTCAAAAGGGGGGGGGGAATACTTCAACTCTATAAAGGAATAATGTTACAAAGTGTCACTGGACAGTTTAAATTCACAGCAAACACACTTCACTCAAAACTGATGAAGCTCCCATAAAAATCACATTGAAATATAAACCTCATTCACTCATGCAACTGTCCAAATCACACAATTTTGTATATGTTTTTAAATATGTGTCTTAAATCAACAAAGACAGCTTACTTTATTTTTAAAGTTTTTTTATATAAAAATCCATGTCCTATGTGTTGATATTAAATTAAAAAATCAACACAGAGCTAAAGGGAATTAGGCAATGCACTGATATTTAACAAGCAAAATACTTCCTATATTCAGCATTATTTTTCTATTACTTTTTGGTTCAGTTTCCATGGAAATATATATTTGCTGCAAGTGAAGATTTTCTGTGGTCTCAGCTTAAGGCAGAAAGTAGAAATAAATGTACATAGTAGTCAGAAGAAATGTTGATTTAAAATATGGGTGAACACAGTGAGCTGTTGGCCAGGGAGACTCATGAGGTCCCCAAAATAATTGCCAAAACACTTGATTACCTGCCAAATCTAAAAGACAAGAAACTGTTGCAAAAGACACCACAGTCTAGATCCACCAATAAAATAAGGAGATATCTAACTGCCTACCATGAAACTTTCCATTTCTACCACATCTTCCAGGGTCCAGGATAAATTGCAGAGAAAGTGATATCATGAATGCTGCTCTTACTGCCAGCCTGACAATTAGCTACAGCATGATGGTGACAGATACTTCCAATAATCAAAACATATGCAAGCAGAAATCCAGAGGCTACAAAGAACTCAACACTAAAAAAGACTGCCAACAGGTCTGCCATGGCTCAGGGAACTTTGTAGAAGAGGGGGAAGAAAGATTTTAAGAGCTACAGAGTGGGTAGGAACATCTTGAGGCATGTTTCCCCACTCCCGCTACCCACAGGAACTGACTGAGGCCTTCATAACTCCATACCAACTACCATAACCCCACCGAGGAGGGTCCCTAGTGTAATGGGAGTTAGGGAGAGAGTAAAATAGTGTATAGCCTGTTAAATAGATGATAATAGATAGATAATAAAATTAGAATAATATATGAGAAAAAAGGAAAAATATGGGTACTATACATGCAAACCTAAGAAATCAAGTGAAATTCCAACTCTTTGAAGAAAACAAGTTTATTCCAGAATATGGATCCATTAGACCAAGTCAGACAGAAAATATGATTATGTTGGTAATTATATATTAAAATAAGATTTCACCATGACATCACTCAAATTTTTATTATGAACAGACAGACTAATATTGGGTAACTATGTCAAGTACTATGTTGCACACAGAGCTACCAAAATGTTTAGAATAATCCATTTCTGTATCTGGCAAAATTCATAGGCAATGTTAATTTATCCTGAATTCAGCAAATATTTGCAAGGAATCTTTTGGACTCCAGAAAGCACAGAGACAAACATAAACAAATAATACCATTCCTGTGATGTATAAAAAAGAATAGGGGGAAAGGCTGGGATCATCATGGCTCCAACCCAATGCATAGAACAAGGCCTATGGGCCAGGCTGCAGGTCAACAAAGGTGGATTCCATACATCTTAGTATGGAAGAGTAATGTGGCATAAACTAAATTGTAACTGTGAGGAACAAAAAGTAATGAGTAATCTGAGTAAGAAAGACTAGTATTTACAACCAAAGGAGAATAAGAAGACTAATCATTTAGGGAAAAATTGAAAATTGAGAAAACAATAAGAGTTTGGAAGCTCTTGCTGAGGGTCTGCATGGCCCAGCTGTAGTTCCTGGCATTGCAATAGAGAGAGGATAAGAACATAAGAAAATACAGAAGGAGACAGAAGTAAAATAGAAATAAGGGACCAAGCTTATAAACCATCATGAAGAACTAGAGAGTTCACTGCGATGAAATGCCTGCAGGAGAACAACGGAGAAATAGAGAGGACCCCAGGCTTATTCTAGAATTTCCTGTGACCACTGTGTAATTGAAAGACTCAAACTCAATCAACAGGAAAGGTCCTCTGTGGAAATGCAGTCCAGTTCTTGGAAGGCAGTGTTCCCACATGAGCTATACAGGTTAAAACAAGCAGAAAGAAAATATATAGCAAAAAGATTAGAATCCATCTAGCTTCCAACTTTCACACCATTTTATCTAAGGAAAGTAATTTGTCCAAAGAATGATTTAGAATATAATCTGCACTAAACGTTTTTGTTGCTAGAGGAAAATTTCAACTGTATCCTTCATTATTTAAAATCAATGACAACATTAAAAACATTTATGATGAACACTGCCATAGATACAGATGAAGCCCTTGTCCATGAACCTTGTAGTTACCAAGGAGATTGTGTCAATATACACATCACCTGGTAAGAATGCCAAATTTTCTTATGGAATAAGCAACCATTTCTGGATTGTTACTTGGAATTGAATTTAAATCCATGTGAGTAGACAGATCTCCACAATCTCTGTTTAAACACCCCCAACTTGAAATGCTTCAAGAATGCGTGTTCACACCATTTCCTCAATAAAGAGGACTACCCCTAAATATAAAAATCAGGCCAGGCAATATCTTTAGGACTACATGCTACTGTTGGGATAGAGATATAAACACTGAACAGTCACATTTTTTCATTACATGTTGTCAACAGTTGAACTCAGAGCATGATTTAAATACTGGCAATTACAATCTTGTAGTAAGCTTTATTTTTTAACTTCTGACCTTGTATTTTAAAATAACACCACTTTTACATGTACAAGTGTTAAGTAAACATTAAGGACAGGGAAAGTTACAGAAATTATACTATAAAAGTAACCAAAGAATGTTATAGAAATGATAGCCAATAACCAATGTGGCTCTCTTTCTGCTTATATTAGCCAAACACAAACTCCCTGCTTTTGCCAGTGCTGTTGCCAACACTACCACCACCCTCACCACCCTTTGCTGATTTCAGTTTCTCTTTGGTTTGCAGCAAAGTAACTTCCCATAATATACAGCCATGACCATCACTGTTTTAACTGAAATAATGTTTTATTCTACAATCTAAATTGCAATCTAAAGTCTGCAATTTATAACTCTATTATTTGAAAACAAACTTCAAGAGCTGTGGTTAAGTTTAACACTTGTGAACTCTAAAAAGCATCCTCAAGTTATTCTAACTTGGAAGAACAGAATATGTGACGATTGTAGTGTGTATCCATCTTTAACCAAAGTGACTCAGACCTTTTGGAACATTCAAAAAGTAGTCTGCAGGCCCACTGAGAATAAGAGAAAATGTTCCCAAAGCATCTTTTATCTAAATTTTGAACTAAAATATAATGCATGTTACCCACATATACACACAGAGAGTTCTGCCACCATGGCCTCCCTATGAAACAGGTGCTGTGATCGTGAGAATGGAAGCCTTTGTTGACTGGGTGCTGATAGCTATTACAGAAACTTCAGCTCAGCTATTTTAATGTTAAGTGAATCTTCACATATGTGAATGTGAAACTATCATTTTTCTTCCTCCTAGAAGTCAAAACCCTTTGGTTATATCTTACCAGTACTACCATCATATCAAAGTCATATACCTTCTAAACATGGGAGTTACCAGTGAGTTAGAGGGCTATTTTAACTATTGATACGGGTTGTTGCTAATTAATAGTAAGCAACGCGGGGGGAGAGAGAGAGAGAGTTTTGGAATCCTCCCTTCCCCCTCCTCCTACTCCGAGTTCTTGTCCTCTAATGCCAAAGAATTGTACACAGGGACAGAATTAAATTTTAATTACACATTTATTCTAATTTAGTATATCAGAAAAAGGGGAGTTGGATGGGGAAATTGGATGTGGGAAGTCATAAAGTTTTCTTGTCACCAGTGTGGGGAAAACACTGGTCAGAGAGTTTACAGAGCTTTTACTATTTAGTTAGATAAACAGCCCAAGAAAAGATAACAGAAAAGCTCCCTTTGTGAAAAAGAGAGATTCGTGAGAGAAAGGTCTGGATCCTGCCCCCTACCCCAGCGGGGTAGGGGTACAGGCCTTACCTCACTGAGGCCTGGGTCAGCAGTCCTTCTACTCCATTGCCATGTGGGAAAAGAGGGTCCACTTCCTCTAGGGAAGCTAGTTTTAAGTCCTCCCCAGGTGAGTTAGAGGGACAGCTGATTGGTTCATATCTGACCAATCAGTTTTGGCACCTAGGTTGTAGCTCTAACTAGACACCTCCCATTCAAAGGGAGGGGCTGGAAGGGTAGGAGCGGTCTCTGTACACACCTGACTGTCACATTCCCCCCTCTGAAGAAATAACCCTAACTGCTGTTAGGGTACTGGGGTGTGGATTTTGGAAAAAGAGGCATTAGAAAGTATATACATGTTTAAAATAATTAAAGGCACAGAAGAAGTACATAGATGTTTAAGAAACGAGAATTAACAATATCATTTTTGAACCTATTAAGAAGCAAGGCAAACTTAATAGTGGCATATGGTAAGCTCTGACTGGGGACGAGTCAAAAAAAAGGAGCTTGGCAACCTTGTGTGGGGTCTCACTCCTAAACTCTCACATATTCCCCCTTCTCTCGAGGACACCCCAACTGCTATTGGGAATGAGGACGAAGAAGTCTCTCTCTTGTCTATTTCCTGCTGAATAGGACATGAAGTTTTTGCAGCTGGGGGTATCCCTTAGAGAGGGGAGGGTCCCTAGCTAAGGCCCAAGAGAGAGAGAGAGAGAGACCCCTTAGCCATATATCACATTGCCAAGATTTTGTCCTGTCCCACATTGTGAGGCAGGAGGTGGGGTAGCTCCCCCCAGAAGTGGGGAGTGTTTCACATAGGGTGTCCAGTGGAGTTCAGTGGCTGGATTGTTGTCCACCGTGGAAACTT
>PVHP010027454.1:0-23842 GCA_004024765.1 Zapus hudsonius | reverse complement strand
AAAAAAAAAAGAAAGAAAACAGTGACTGGGTTGACCTGTATAGCTGCCTGGCTGGAGTGGGTCGTAGTTACACACTACCACATGTGCTTTTTTTTTTTAAAGAAATTGTTTTAGAGCTATTGCTTTATTTATTTATTTTTAGTTCTTCCCTGTCATGGTTTTTTTTTTAAGATTTTTTAAAAGTATTTTCTTTATTCATTTTCAAGCAGAGAGAGAGAGAGAGAGAGAGAGAGAGAGAGAGAGAGAGAGAGAGAGAACGAGAACACACCAGGGCCACCACCTTGTGGGCCTGGCATATGTGGGTACTGGGGATTGAACCGGGGGCCTTAGGCATTGGAGGCAAGTGCCTTAACCGCTGAGCCATCTCTCCAGCCCCACATGTGCTACTTTTGAATGCTTAGAGCTCCTAAGCACCTTGTATCTGGCTTGTGGTGCACCCAGCATGTATTGGCTATAGAAAAAAGCTTTAAGCAAGTCCCAGTCTTGATGTCTGTAGGCAATGCTGTGGGCTGATGGAATGAAAACTTTGGGCTTCAGGTTCAAGTTTGTCTGTCTCCCTCTCCAGCCCAAAAGTTTGTCTGTCTCCCTGTCTATCTCAGGCAGGTATGTGTGCTTATGCTTTGAGCGTGACCGCTTGCATCCAATCTAAAAGAATGCCTCCAAGTCTGAAATGTTGAGTGTCCGCTGTGTAGTGTGGATCATATCCTGTCTCTTGACCGCCCCATAAAAGGTGAAACAAGCTGGTAGCAGTGTCAGAAATCATCACTAGAGTCTTACTTCCTTTCCAGGAAAGAGATGGCTTCGGAGGCCTGGCTGTCGCCAGAGGAAGAGGCCGAGGCCGTGGTGACTGGAGCGTGGGCACCCCTGGTGGCATCCAAGAAATAACATACACGGTGCCAGCAGATAAGTGTGGCCTCGTCATAGGCAAAGGTGAGAGAAGGATGCCAGGGTTTCCATCCTCTGCAGCTGCTCAAGGGAGGGAAGGCAGTCCAGCAGGCCTCCCAAAGGGCAGGCGTTTATGTCCTCTGCAGCATCCCAAGGGGCACTGCTGGCGGCTGGGCCCTGCTGTGCTTGGGTTGTGTCCTCTGCAGCCTCTTGCTTGGCCTGTCAGGATGGAGGCAAAGCACCCTTTTGAGTATGGACAGGTGATAAATAAAACCTATTGCCTGCCCAGAGCCAGGGCAGTGTGAGAGCTTGGGGCACTTTCTTTGGACTGATAAATAGTGTGAACTCAGTCTTGGAAATGCTTGTGCCCTTGGAAGGGGGCTTTCTCATATGAGTGTCTCTTTCCCTCACTGGACATGGGCACTTGTCTCTATCAGCAGCGTGTGAAGCTGACTGTGTCCTTCAGCAGCACATTCACTATGAGTAACAGACGCCCTTTGCAGAGAAGCAAAAATTGATTTTGTTTTTCCTGGACATTTTGGAGCATTGAGTGGAAAGCTTTGGTAATGGCTTCCCTAGCTTCTTCAGGAAGAAGCGGATAGCAGGCAGGAGACTAGGTCAGGCTGGCCTTGGGACCAGGAAAGGGCCACCTGGCAGGGTTGGTCTCCCTGGGAGCACTAAGCAGAGCTTCACTGCTGGCAGAACTTCTCTTTGGCATTGGGCTTTATATTGTTCTTCATTGTTCATTTGACAGCATATGGAGGAAATAAATACTGCCTTCTCCCCAGAGTGTCTCAGATTGCTTTGATCATCAGATACCTTCTAGATGCTTGGGGTGCTCGTGTTGCAGGGAATGTGGTGTAGACTGTTCTACCAGCAGGCCTGCAGCACTGGCAGCACATCCCTGGGAACTGGAGTGGGAGTTGCTCACCACCCTGCCAGCCCCCAGGGCCTGCATTCATCCCTGCTTGGGGGACAGTGTGTTTTGTTCTCTTTAAAACATTTCTTTTTTCTATCCATGTCATTATCTTTCAGATTATTGTCCACTTGGGTGGTAGGAACAGTGAAGGTTTTGTTTTTGTTTCATTTTGAAACTTGGTAGCCCATGCTAGTCTTGGCCTCCTGAGGGCTGGAACTAGAGCATGGCGGCTGACGTGACAGTCTGTTTTCGTGTTCTGTGTCCTGAGGGTGGGGGTGAGATCAACAGCCTTGTCAGGGATGTTTCCACTCGAGTATCTCAGCAAAGCCCTGGCAGAGTCGCCTGGTCTGTCTGCACCACAACAGCTCTGTGTGTGTGTGTGTGTGTGTGTTTGCTTATAGTGGCAAGGGAAGGAGAGTTCTTCCACAAAACCACCCCACGTGGGCCTAGAAGATGGGGGTGACAGAACGAAGCAATAACTGACACTGTGTCCCCATGCTGAGTATCAGCCTGGGGCATTAGGCAAGGGGGGGTCTTTCATGTGAGGCATTTCCTTTTCTTGGAAGCAATAGCCCATGCAGCCAGGCTCAGCTCTTCCAGCCACTGCCCTTGGACAGACACGCAGCCTCCTGGGCCCTGCTGGATTTCCATGATAAACACAGCAACATTGACAGATAGTGTGGCCAGCCCTGCTCTTGTCAGCCAGGCCTTTTAGCAGCTTTGATTAATTGCTTTACGATTTCACGTCCAGCCAGGGGCCACTGGTGGGTCGCTTCTGCCCCCCATCAGGTGGAAGAATGGAGCAGGCTGCTGAATGAGTCGATAGACAGCCACCATGTGCCAAGCTGGTGACCTCATTTTGAAGGAAGATGAACTTAAATTAACTCCTTCTGGCCCCATGCAGTTTTGTAGTGCCTCCTTGCTCGAGCAAGCCCTCTGGGCATAGGGGTTCTGGCGGTGCAGGGGCTGAGGCATGGGCAGCAGGGGCTCTGTCATCTGGACCCTTCAGGTCCTCATCTTCAGATACTCTTGCCTGCAGACCTTGGGGCATCTGGGAAGAGGCTAGTAGGTGTTCTCAGTGCCTGTGATAACAGCCTGTGTTTCTTCTTGGCTTTTGCCTCTAAAACTTGCCAGGGAGCAAAGCAGCATACTTTTCATGGGGCAGAGAAGGCAAAGGCCATGGCCTCTAAATAAAGCGCCAGGAGGGGCTTCACTGACCACGCCGTACTCCCCAGCCACACGGGCAACCCAAAGGAAGCCATGAGCAAGAGGCTTTGACTGACCCTCCTCCACCCCTCTTTATTCAGTTTTTATCCTTTTCTTAAAAACAAAATACTGCCAGGCAGGCGTGGTGGCACACACCTTTAATCCCAGCACTCGGGAGGCAGAGGTAGGAGAATCACTATGAGTTTGAGGCCAGCCTGAGACTCCAGTGAATTCCAGGTCAGCCTGAGCTAGAGTGAGACCCTACCTCGAAAAACCAAAAAAAAAAAAAAAAAAAAAAGAGGCTTTGATTAGTTGGTCTTTTTAAAATTTACCTTTAAATTTATTTTTTTAAATATTTTTTTTATTTATTTGAGAGGGGGTGGCAGACAGAGAGAGACAGAGAGAATGGGCACAACAGGGCCCCCAGCCACTGCAAATGAACTCCAGACACATGTACCCTCTTGTGCATCTGGTTTTACATGGGCACTGGGGAATCGAACTCAGGTCCTTCTGCATTGCAGGCAAATGCCTTAACCGCTAAGCCATCTCTTCAGCCCATTAAATTTAAAATGGCCCTAAACCAAGCCAACATGTTGCTGTGGCCAACATACTGCTCTTGGGTGTATAGGTCTCCAGCCTCTACCCTCAGTGTGAACCTGTCCTCCCTCCCTTCAGAAAGACCACCAGACAGAGCCTCCATTTTTGCTTCTTTTTTTTTTTTTTTTTTTTTTTTTTTTTTTTTTTTTTTTTCATTTTTGCTTCTTGACCCCTGTAGAATCCTGTCTCTGTTTTTGGTAAAGCTTGTGTCTGTTTTGTCCCCACTTGACTAGTAGTTTGTTTAGATGTGGCTTTCCCTCACCGAGGCAAAGACGGGGGTGTGGACTGTGGGATGTGCTCCAGTGAGCTGGGCTGGCTGTGGCAGGGCCACTCCACCTTTGCTCTTGATCATCTGGGGCTTCCTGCTCCCCGATACCAGACCTTCTTTTTTAAATCTTGCTCCAGTGTTGCAGAGCTTGTGTTTTGACTTTTGCTCATGCCCACCCCCTCAAGTTGATAGCGTGAACCTGAATTCTGTGAAATTTCAGAATTGCACCATTGCTCCACTAGTTGGTGGAGCTTTTGTTACATAAATTTCATTAAGAAACAGCCGCTTACAAGTTTTTCAGAGTCCAACTAAATTTTCATTACCCCACTCTGTTCAGGCCTATGACCTTCCTGCCTTGCTCTGTCTATGTCTAAGCCTATCCAAACCACCACCACCAGCAGCCTGAGAGGATGGGGGTATTGAAGGCCCAAGTTGGCTTTGTGGGGCTGTGGCTGCCTTTTTGACACATGGAGGAAGGCAGGGCTCTACAGTGCCTAGTGCCCAGGCTAAAAACTCTCATCCGGGCACCATCCTGGGAAGACAGCCCTGACCTGGCTGGGCTGGGGAGTGCTGTGAGCTGTCTTTAGAAATGAACTCCAGAGTGGGAAGATCCTTGGCCCAGACATTCATATGAGGCCCCATGGCTGTAGAAGCCATAGTCAGGCTCCAAGAGGTCAGCTTCACAGCAGACAGTTGGTGTCATAGACAGAAGACTGTGGGTATGGTCAGCCATTGTGCAGCAAGTTGAAAGTGACTTTACACTGGCAAGTCAGTCAGGTCCTTGCCACCTCTATGGTCAATGACTACACAGCCTTGGCACTGCCCCAGCCATTTTACTTGTCTCCTGCCCGCAGGGGGTGAGAACATCAAAAGCATCAATCAGCAGTCAGGCGCACACGTGGAGCTTCAGCGGAACCCCCCTCCCAACACCGACCCCAACCTGCGGATATTCACCATCAGGGGCGCTCCTCAGCAGATCGAGGTGGCCAGGCATCTCATAGATGAGAAAGTTGGTGTACGTACACGGGCCTCCCCCACCTGCCTTATAATAGCTGGATTTGCTTTTGGATGTCCAAGGTACCTGCTCTTCCCCAGAACCTTGTGCTTCCCACCTTTCCATCCTCATCACATGCGGGCAGCCTGTCCTCCTCTGCCAAAGGGAAGGTTGGAGGCCCAAGGCATGCCAGGGCCAGGCCCAGACACAATGAAGGAAGCCTCTGGCATGATGTCATTCCCCAGAGCATGTCCCTGTAGGCTTAGATGAGCAGCCTTCCCCCAGCAATGCCCCCAGGCTCCCCTAGGCGTCACCCTGGCCACCAGTCCTGCAGGCGGCTTTCATTGACTCTGGCTTTAGTTTCAGGCACCTCAAAGCAGATAAAGAAAGGGAGTGTTGATGGAGGACAGATGGGCCACTGCTCACCTCAATGGGGACGTAGAATGGCAGAAAGAGCCCTGGGCCAGCCTAAATTGACGGGAGAGTCAAGCAGGTTGGTCCTCCCCCAGGGTGACATACCAGGACTGGCTGTGTGGTGGTCTTGGTCACTTGAGGGTCAGAGCCACTGCTGCAGATGCGTCTGCTGGGGGAAGGAAGCTAGTATGAGTGCAGAGCTGTCTCCTTTACCTAACTCGCCTACCAGAGCGAGCTTTGTCCCTGGCGAGCCTGGGCTGGGGCAGAGCACAAGACCTTGCAGTAGCAGAATGAGAGCTCCTTTGTGCCCACACAGGGTTCTGGCCTGGGAGCCCCCACAGCATTTGGACAGAGCCCTTTCAGCCAGCCTCCAGCCGCACCTCATCCCAAGTGAGTCTTCTGCCTCCCTCTTGACCCAAAGGCATCCTTGGTGCCTGAGATCCCATTGCTCAGATATGCTTGCCTCGGGCCTCGTGGGGACAAGCACTATTAATGTTCTAAGCCACCTCCTGCCTGTCCATAGCTTACTGAGCAGCGAAGGTGAAGACCAGGGCCAGAGGTCTTCCAGACACTGCCATCTTCCCAAGGGGGCACAGCTGCTTGGGTGGAGGGAAAGGGCGCAGCTTTTCCATCTGGAGCTCAGTGGTTTTGTTCGCTCCTACCCTTTCTGCAGCACCTTTCCTCCAAGGGGCTCGGGATGCTTTCCCAGCATTGCTGCTAAAGTGAATGGAAACCCCCACAATACCCCTGTGAGGTAGGTAGCCTGGGGGAGAGCCATCACCTGGCCCTTTGCCAATAGGCATGGCCACTGTGCTTGGTGGGGGTGAGGGAGACACATACTGAAGTGGGCAGTGGGGAGGAGGCCATGGAACCCTACAGTCATGAGAGCTCTGTCATTCACAGTGGTCCTCCGGCTTTTCTGACCCAAGGCTGGGGCAGCACCTACCAGGCCTGGCAACAACCTGCACAGCAGGTCCCAAGTAAGTGACTCGAGGAATGTGGGTAGCACTTCCCTATGGAGACCAGAGGTGTCTAGGCTAAGACTCTCAGTGAACTGGGGGCCTGAGAGCCTCTGTCCCACTCCTGGCGCTGTCCTTCCCAAGAGGGGTCCCCAGGTCCTTTACTGGGAATGTGTGCTCACAGGAGGCTGGCTTGCCCAAGCTCATTTGACCTTTTCAAAGCTGGGAAGGGAATGTGACTGCCACTTGGGTTCCCATAAACAGTCTGTTGACATAGTTCAGTGGAGCCCCTTCTGTCCTGTTTTCTTGGAGGGCCCAGCTCCAGCCAGAGGCTCTACCCATGCACACTGCTTCCTCAAGCAGTCCTCTGCCTGCTAGGGACCCTGCCTACCTCTTGTCCCAAGGTACCCTATCTTCCTCAGCAGTTTAGAAAGGGGTTTTCTGTTACCTGAACTTCTCAGGAAGCAAACAAGTAGAGAATTGATTCCACCTAGTGATGCCTAGCTGGGAAACCATTTAAAGGGCTTATACAAGATCAGGCCCCCTCCCCACCATTCCCACGCTGGCTTCAGGAGTTGTTCCTCATGCAAAAGAAGTCCTTGACTTAAGGAGAGTTCAAGTTCTTTGGTCCCCCTGAAGCTTTCGTCCATCCCATGAGGGGCATAGCCCCTTTCTCTGGAGCAGAGCCTATAGGCCAGCACTGTATGGCCATAGGCATGCCCCCCTCCCTGGGACTCCATTCCTCTTCTGCATAGTGAAGGTTTCTGTTTCATTTCTGAAGTTCTTTTTATATATATATATATTTTTTTTTTTAATTTTTTTTTATTTATTTATTCATTTTCAAGCAGAGAGAGAGAGAACACCAGGGCCACAACCTTGTGTGTGGCTTATGTGGGTACTGGGGAATTGAACCAGGGGCCTTAGGCACTGGAGGCAAGTGTCTTAACCACTGAGCCATCTCTCCAGCCCTCTGAAGTTCTTAAAAAAGCTCTGGAACTATAGTTTTGCTGTTTTCCCAAACATTTGATGGTGCAATTGTTGTGCTTTGCTGGGAACTCCATGGTGAGCAGCTGTCCCACTTCTGGGCTTGTTCTGTCCCGGAGCCTGTGGACTCTCCATTCCCAGTTACTCACCTGTCACCTCACTGTCTCCTTTCTGCATAGTGCCAGTGTCCTCACCATGCTGGCTTGTGGGATATTGCTCGCATCTGTATGCTTCCAAAGGCAGCAGGTGACAGAATTGCTCAGACTGAGGTCTTGTGAGAAGTGGGAGACCATAGGGACAGTGAGGCCTGAAGGAGAACTGTTCTCCGTGGCACTTGGACCAGGATTCGACAAGCAGTCCTGCCTGGCCCGGCTGCATCGAGGAGAGGGAGGGAGGGAGGCCATCTTCTCTTCCTGTGCTCCTCTCCTGCCATCAGTCTTCAGGAGAACAGCACATGCTAGATGTGTCCAGTGGCTTGTCCCTCCACCAGCTACAGGCACATTCTGCAAGATGGGAAGAAAGATGTTGATGGGCACCTTTTGTGGGCCTTAGCAGGTGGGCACTCAAGCCAGGCCTGACCTCCCCAGAAAGGTCTACCTTGTCTGTCCTCTGGTCATTTGCTCCTGAGCCAAAGCTGCTCTGGCCTGACACTGGTGTCATCTCACCCCAGTGTCCACTGCTGACAGTACAGATGAGGCATTTGGGCTCTTCACAGGACAAGCCCCATGCGGAAAGCTGAGGCGAGATCTCTGGTGCCTGTGTGGCTGCACCTTCACCGCCTTGCGTAACTACACTTTCATCAGGCTCTATACAAGTTCCTACACGCTCCTGCCCTTGTCCAGAAGGGCAACGGTTGGGTGCTAAGCATTAGGGCCTGATTTCAGCACCATTTGGGCTCTGTCCATTTGAAGCTGTGTCCAAAGAGATTGATAAGGTCATGACTCTGGCCCCTAGGTTCTTGCTAGTGTCCTGCTGGCAGCCTGCTGTGCCTTCCAGGCTGGGCCCTGGGCAGGCCAGGCAAGAACCCATGATGTAGAGAGGGCAAGGCTGCAAGGAGCCGTAAGGCCTGACTGCTTTCTGTTCTTTGCACAGGCCAGCAGAGCCAGCCGCAGAGCAGCCAGCCCGACTACAGCAAGGCCTGGGAGGACTATTACAAAAAGCAGAGTGAGTGCCGAGGTGTCTGCACCAGCAGTGCCCAACGGCCGCTCAAGCCCATAGGTGTCATTTTCCACAGGGTCACCTTTTTGTTCTTTGGTGCCTTCCCCATGTGACTGAGTCTCAGGACCCTCTTTGGCGTCTGTCAGAGGAGGCTAGGTGTGGCTTTGGGTCTGGCTGTCCTGACAAACAGTTGGTCACAGTCATGTCAGGGCAGTGGAGAGCCACAGCTCGGGAAAGGGAGCATACAGCTTTGCTAACTAGTGCTGAGTGGCTTGTTTTCCTTCCTCTGGAAGCCCCTTTTCTTTGCTGTACTAGAAACTAAGCCAGACCTGGGCGTGCTAACAAACACACCCCGTGAATGACTAGCAGTGGCTTCCAGCCTCTTTGGGGCTCAACTGGTGGCATCTTGTGCTTTGAGGCATTTACCCAAATAAGGGATGTTGGAAACAGGTCAGCCCTGTTCCAGAGTTGGGTCATCTCTGGAAGCCAAGGGACAGTGTGTCCAGGTTGTCTCATTGTTGGGACCTCAGAAAACGCAGGTTCTCACTGTCCCCCACACTCCAGGCACCTAGGGATTGCTTGAGACTTCTGAGGGGTTTGATGTATGATGCCCTACTCATTCTCTCACCTGGCATTGGGAGCTACGGGACAGGTAGCCTGGTACAGGGGTGTCTTGTTGAGGTGTGGCTGCAGGTGAGGCATGGCAGGGAGGCCAACAGCATGTTATGTGTCGACTGACATTGTGTAGCACGAGTGTGAGCGGTCCAGTCTATGCTCACCCGCATGTTCAAAAGGCAACCTTGGGGAAGGGTCCTCCTAGTCCTTACTTAACTGTATTTCTTCTTTGTCAACCAGGTCACACCGCCAGCGCCACTCCTCAGGCCAGCTCCCCACCAGACTACACGATGGCCTGGGCAGAGTATTACAGGCAGCAAGTCGCCTTCTACGGGCAGACATTAGGGCAGGCTCAGGCCCACAGCCAGGTCTGTAGCCAGTCCCCAGCACCGTGATGCCTCCCAGAGTATCCCTCACCCTGACTCCCTAGCTCTGTTCTTGTCTGGTCCCAGGGTGAGCACCTGAGCTGTGGGGATCCCCTCCAACCCCCCTCCTTGACCCAGGAAGTGGAAAATTGGCTGGGCAGCCCCTAGAAGGAAGTACTCTTCTTCCAACTGTGCCCACATCACCCAGCACTGCCATGAGCTCTAGCGCCAAGTGCTGTTCTTTCTCTGGGCCCTAGTTTCCCTGTCTAAATGAGTGCCGGGCTTACACCTGGCACTGTGCGGTGGGACTCGATGGGACATTCCAGAAGTTGCTCTTGAAGAGGGTGTGGCCAGGCTGTGACCTTTCCTTGGGCATCAGTGGGCGATGGCAGGAGGCAGCAGGTCCCTGCCCTTGGGAGTTAAGCAGATGGAATGCCAACTCACCTCCTCTTTCCTACGCAGTGACTTGGAGGGTCCTCCTTCCCAACCCTGGGCCAAGAATAATCTCCTTAAAGCAGGAAAAGGGCCAAGTGCTTCTGCAGGGCACATTTCAGGGGACCCCATGCCAGTCAGGCCTTTGTCTTTGATGGCACGCTGCTTCCCTCTAGCCCTGCTGTCTAGGCTGGCCTAGAGGAACGGCTTCAGGCCTGGTAGTGACCCAGAAGAAGCAGCGCTTGCTTCCTCTCCCTTGTCCTCCCCAGTGTCCCTAGCAGAAAAGTGTCCTCCAGAGGGCTTTCTTGACCTGAGGCCCTGAGGTGCTTAGACTCAGCTGTGCTTGGTGGTGTACAGTGCCTGTCACCTCCACCTGACGCCAGGCTGACCCCTCTCCCTCCTCCCACAGGAGCAGTAGATGGGCGTCTGCGGTGGCTCTTCCCCGAAATCAGTGTGAGAGAAAACCTGTTTGTAACAGAGGTTTTTAGATTTGCAGACCTTTTGATGAAGAACCTTTGTTCTGTGAAACACTATATTTAGATTAACAGAAATTTTCTAAAAATCGGGAAAATTAGTTACTAAATATTGCTGATAATTTGTGTCATGATTTTTGTTTGTTCCTTCAAATGTGTACGCTCTGAGGCTCTTGGAGCAATACTGGCAAAGTCAGATGCCAGGATGTGTCTCAGAGCAGAGACATTTCATCAGCATGGCAGGTTTGGTTTTGTTCTGTTTTGTGTCTTTTTATTTACAGTTTTTTCTGTTGCAACAGAAAAGTGGCTTGGAAGTCTTAGGTGGTATGTAACAAAATCTTTTTTAAAAAATTTTAAACAGTATTTAAATATTCTTAAATGTGTAAATTCATTACGTGTTTTACTTCTAATTTCTTGTATCTTGGCTGCCTGGTTTTATTGCATTTTAAAAAAACTGAACTATTATGTATTGTAATTAATTATGTGAATTCCGAATTGAGACAGGTAATTGTATTGCTGTCCAGCAGGGGTGGGGAGGGCATTTTTTTAGGGTATGTAATTTCTAGAGTTCTAAGGGGTAATATAAAGATGTATTCGTGTGTTTAGCATACGTGTTTTCATGTTGCCATTACCGGTTACGATTGTGTATCTAAGACCTCCAAGCTAGTTTTAAAAACAAAAGGCCTTTCTCTATTCTCTCAGAAATATAAATACTGTTATTTTTTAATATTAAAAAGAAATTCAATATAACTTTTAACAAGCACTGTGGACATTAAACCATATAAAAATGTAGTAACTATTTTTTAATTCCAAGGTGTTTTTGCTTTTTCGTTTTAAATATTTTCTTAATATTTGTCAAATTAACTAGATGAATAAATAAATCTAGTATTAACCACAGTATGAATTTTAAAATAATTTTGATTTAATAAAAGGGATAATATGATTTCCAATGTTTACTGTAGTGTATCTTGTACAGATAACATGTATTTTTAAAGGAAAAGAAAAACGGAATTGAAGCTATTTTTTCTTGCATTTTTAATTGACCTGAGGAACATTCCGTGTGAAATGTGCTGAAGTTGCAGTTTGTTTCTGTTTTCCTCACGATGCTTGAAATGTTTTAACTATTAAAACAGGCGATTGGAAATGTTATGCATGTTATTTTTTAAAAGGTGTTCTTTTTATTTTGACTGACAATTCATTTTACACACTATATAATAAAATTTCCACGAGATACCTTGTGGGCAAAGTCTTCTCGTCTGTGTGCTGCTTGCTTGCTTGCTAAGCCTGCGGACTGGGCTGGTCAGGACAGAGGATTCTTGTACTTCCTGACAATGGTCACCTTGCCCTGTGTCAGCCTGGGTGTCTAGCGACTTCATTAAGCTCATTTTATTTTAATGGCTTGGCATAATTTGGCCCATTTGACTTGGTTCCCTTCCTTGACACAGTAAAGTGACATGATACCAAGAAGCCACACTGAGTGGGCCTGGGAGGCACAAGCTGACCAAAGAACTGGGGATGCCCTCAAAGCTCCGGCTGGTCTATCTGTCCATATTTCTCTGGCTGCTGCCCCTTGCCCCCTCTCCTCCATGTCCCCAGTGCTCACCTGTGGCTCTGATGGATGGCATTTATTCTCTCAGCCCCGACCGAGCACGTGAGAGAGGCTGGGATGCTGAAAATCTGGGACGGGATGTGCCAGCATGCTCCTTTTGTTCTGTGTTCATCATCCTTGCCCATGCCGGGAAAACCAGGCCCTCAGACCTGCTGGCCCTGGACTGCAGAGAGCTGGAGGAGGAACGATCAGCCTGCCTTCCACTTGTTTTGTTTTCCATCTTTCTTGTGGCTGAAGCCACTGCTTTTAACTCAACTGTCCACTGTAGTATCTGAACGTGCTCAGCCTTGCCATGGGGTCATCTCAGTCTAGACACAGGCCCCCATAGACCCTGCTCAGATCAGGCTCACATCAGAAAGTGTGTGTGCATGCACATGCACGCGCATGTGCGCCCCTTGTCTCCACCACACTCTCGAGAGGAGACAGAGACACATCTGTGGCTCCTTTAGCCCAAAAGGGGGTGGAGAGTGTCCCATCTGTACCACACCGGGCCTGTTGAGAGCCGGAAGACAAAAAGGAGATGTGGCATCTTAAACTACACCTCTAGAGAATCGAGTTTGACGTTGAGAGATTGAATAGTGAAAGGCACTTGGGAGGGGGGGCTGGCCGGGGGCATCAGCACTGATGACGGTAATGGGAGTTGGGGAGAGGGCATTACAGGGAAGACTTCCTTCTAATTCATCTTCCAAGCTCAGTGCCAAAACAGCATTTGGCATGGTTCACAGGGAGCGATTGTGTGATAATGAACCCTAAGGTGTCCCTTAATTGAAGACTGAGCATTGCGGTTTGTGCCAAGAGTCGTAAATGGTGCAGGCTTGCGGGAGGATGCATTTTCTTAAATGTATCGGTAAGTACAGATTAGCGCTCGTCCCCAGTGAAATGCCCGTACTATAAATTATGGAAATCTCTCTCCATTTCTCTCTGATGCAATCTTGTGTTGGGGGAGGGGTGCAGAGCAGCAGGCGGCAGGGGGGAAGTTTGCAAGCATATGAAATTTGGCCTCTCATTAACATGGCGCCCGCCCGCCCAAGGAAGATGGTTTTCATCAGCAGTCTGCTGTCCTGGAAGGCTAAAGTGCTTGAAATGTACCAAGTTCAGCGACTATGTTCCATTAAGAAAGCTGCCTGGTCATCACCGAGGGCAGTCTGTGTTTGGGGAGGCGGGGCGGGGTGGGTGTTGCCCAGTCTGTCTTGCTTACTCGCCCCTGCACCCTGCCCTACACCCATTGAGCTGAGCCAACCTTACCCTAAAGTTGGCCAGTGCACCTCCATCTCTACTCCTGGCCTCTCAGGTAGGAGGTGTGTCCATTATCCCTCCCACAGAGTGACCACTGCGATGTCCACCAGCCCCATGGGAAGGCTGGCCAGGGCCCAGGTGGCATATTGTAATGCCCAGTCTAAGGGGCACTGGGCACCCTGGAGTCCCAGCTTCCAGCTGGATACTGCACCCGTTTCCCAGGCCCGGCTTCCGGCCCATTGGGGACCAGCTGGGTTTTTGAAATGGGCTAATGTAAGTGCTCCTGATAGACTCAGAGATTAATGGCCTGGCAATTCCGCAGGGGCACTGCTGGCCCTGGGTGCTGGAAGAGGAAGTGAAGACAGCCCTTGTGGCTCTTGCCATGCTCTGTGGTGGATCCCCTTGACCACGGATTCACAGACTAGGCAGTGGACAGTGACCTGTCCTTCCCGCCAGCCTAGAGGAGCTGGCTCCTTCCTCTGATGCTCTTCCAACATGAGACTTACTCAGGCACAAGGCCTTTGGTGGCTGCCACCAAGTGAAGTGATAAGATGGAGGAGACATTCTAAAACGAAGTCCATCAGTAGCCATGGGCCAGCCCCAGAAATGCATTATAGTCAATCATTTTCAATTTCCTATTTGCCATTTAATCACTAAAATTCTTTGCAGAGCTGAGAAGATGGCTTAGTGGTCAAAGGCACTTGCTTACAAACTGCTGGCCTGGGTTCAATTGTTCAGTACTCACATAAAGCCAAATGCACAGAGAGGCATGTATTTGTGGGGACTGGAGAGATGGCTCAGCAGTTAAAGGCTCTTGCTTTCAAAGCATGACAGCCCAGGTTCAATTCCCCCAGTACTCAGATAAAGACAGGTTAAGTGGCACATGTGTCTGGAGTTCATTTAGGGTAGCAGGAGGTCCTGGTGTGCCCATTCTCACTCTGTCTCATATTCTCAAATTATATATATAGATATATAGATATATATAAATTTATTTGCAAGCAGAGCTAGAAGACGGAATGGGTGGGTCAGGGCCTCCAGCCGCTGCAAACAAACTTATGATGCATGTGCCCTTCAGATGCACCTGGCTTTATGTGGGTACTGGAGAATTGAACACGGATTGTTAGGCTTTGCAGGCAAGCCTTAATCGCTGAGCCATCTCTCTAGCCCAGAATTTTTTTTTTAACTTTTGCAACCCCAAAACAATACTCAGGATACCTTTGCAGCCATCCTAGCCAAAAGCTTGAACTCCTGTGTGCGCTGCCCTCAGGACAGCAAGATGAGTGTTCTCGATCTGCAAGGAAGTGCCCAAGTGACTTGGGGCCTTTTAGCAGCGCTTTTACAGTTTGAGATCTGAGCATCAGTGCTTGAATTACTGTCTGGTGAGCCTGACCTCAGGAAGCTGGGATGTGCTTTCCAGAGGCAGCGTGCATACTAGCCGGAGTTAGTGCTATTGCCCGTGAGGTTAATGTCAGCAAGTCAAACTTGATACCAACAGGCATATGCACAGATACATGCATGTATTAAAAGAAGGCTCTTTATGTGGTAACACCATAGAATGCTAACATGAGCCTCCTGAAATCTCACCCTGTATTTCCTTGCTGTGGGTTACACATGGTTTGTCTCTGCCTTTTCCAGAGAGGCAGCTCCTGCTTTCTCTTCCACAGAGGCCCCTTGCCCTTGTGCCATGATCTTGGACTTGTCAGTTTCTAGAATCATGAGCCAAAACAAACTCTTCTAACTCACCCAGCCTCAGGCATTCTGGTGTAGCAACAGAAAACAGATGAAGACATTGTCTTTCTTGGAGCAACAGTTCCATATTTGCCATTTTGATGGCTTGGCTTCGGTGTCTGCCAGACTGTACAACAACACGGGATGAATCCGTGTGTCCTTCCCTTCCGCCCCTTCCCTATTCCTGTCATCAGTGGCAGCTATTAGGGACAATGAAGTCAGCCTCTGACCACCACGTTGGCTTTCTGCTTCACTGTGAACATCAAAGTCAAGCTGTGATCTGAAAAGAGCATTAGCCCCTTCAGAGCCAGACTGGGCCTGCCCTGGGCTCCCCAAGAAACCACAGCAGCCAGATCCACCCAGGTGACCTTGTAGGTGACAACGGGACCAGGGATTGGGTGAGTAAAGCTGCTTTCTGCTGACCCACAAAACGACACAGGCCTGGAAAGAGGCTCAATGGCTGCACAAGCACAGGGCCTTGATTCCCCTTGGATTCCAGTTCTTAGCACCCACATAAACAGCTGGGTGCAGACACACGTGCCAGTAACACCAGTCCATGGGAGAATCTCTGGGGCCTGCTGGTCAGCCGGTCTGACTGGAAACAGCAGCTCTGTGAGACTCCATCTCAAGGAAACAAGGATGTCTTCCTCTGGCCTCTGCATGGGGTGTGTCCAGCTACATGTGCATACACCACACCACACACATATGCGCATGCCAAAAAGGAAAAAGAACTAGCAGGGCTGGGGAGATGGCTCAGTGGTTAAAGGCACTTCCTTGCAAAACACCCATGAAAAGCTGGATGCTAAAAGTGGTGCAAGCCGGGCATGTTGGTGCACACCTTTAATCCCAGCACCTGGGAGGCAGAGGTAGGAGGATGGCTGTGAGTTTGAGACCAGCCTGGGACTACAGAGTGAATTCCAGGTCAGCCTGGACTAGACTGAGAACCTAGCTCAAAATTTTTTTTAATTGAAATTTTAAAGTGGTACAATTGTCTAGTTTTTCTTTTAATTTTTTTATTTATTCATTTTCAAGCAGAGAGATAGAGAGAGAGAGAGAGAGCATCAGGGCCACCACCTTGTGGGTCTGGCATATGTGGGTACTGGGGAATTGAACCCAGGGCCTTGGGCACTGGAAGCAAATGCCTTAACCGCTGAGCCATCTCTCCAGCCCCAATTGTCTAGTTTTTGCAGCAGCAGGAGACTCTGGTAAACCTATACACACATAAGCAAATAAATAATTAAAAATTTTTTTTCTTGGTTTTTCAAGGTAGGGTCTCACTCTAGCCCAGGCTGACCTGGAATTCACTCTGTAGTCTCAGGGTGGCCTTGAACTCATGGTGATCCTCCTACCAATGCCTCCCGAGTGCTGGGATTAAAGGCATGCGCCACCACGCCCAGCTTAGATAGATTTTTTTTAAAAAGGATCTACTCAGGTGTGGTGGCACATGCCTTTAGTCCTACTACTCAGGAGGCTGGGGTAGGATCACCATAAATTCAAAGCCAGCCTGGGCTATACAGTGAGTTCCAGATCAGGCTGAGTTAGAGTAGGACCCTGCTTCAAGAAAACAAAAAAGATCTGTCTTGATGGGAACAGAAAAAGAACCCATCAATGCTGGAGAAGGTCTGGCACACGCCTGTAATCCCAGCACTGTGGAGGCAGAGGCAGGAGGATCAGCAAAAGGTCAATGCCAACCTGGTCTCCCTAGTGAGCTCCCAGGAGTTAGGACTATGTAGTAAGACCCTGTCTCAGAAAACAAATTTTATCAAAAAAAGAAACCATCACTGTATTGGTCCTCTGATGGCATCAGAACCCTTAGGATGGAATTGCTTCCCAAGAGCCTCACCTCAGAGCATTGCATTGGGGACCAAACCTTCAACACACGAGTCTTTGGGGGGGACCCTTCATATCCGTAGGGCCACAGCTGGGCATCGCACCCCCTTTGAGAGGGCTGTGATGCCTCACCCAGGTGATGAACCAAAGGTCAGCTTTTCTCATTGAAATTCCATGTCAGATTCTGAGATCTGGGTGGGCACCCTTGGCTCGCTGGGCAAGGCACGTGCCCTGTTCAACATCAGTGCCTCACAGACTAAACCAAGCAACCCTCTTTGGCTTATTGATCCTCAGACAGGGCCAGTGCAGTACAAGTTCTCTGTAGGTCCTGGTCACCCAATCCACTCTTCCTGAAGGTCTCCAGGGGCTGGAAGGTGCCAGGCAGGGCTTGGTTGATGTTGCAGAAGTGCTTTGTCCTAGCTCTGTGTCCCCATACTGCCAGGTCCAGCACACTTATGGGTATGTGACAACTATTTGCATAGTTAAAATAAATAAGTGCCACAGAGGGGCTGTTGTACAACCTGTGATGTAGTAGACGTTTGGATCAGTGAACTCCCCTTCATTACAATGACAACTAACAACTTTTGAGAAGTTTGTCTTCCCTAATTGCCCAGAGTATGGCTCTAGTCATGGATGTGGGGAGATAAAGGAAAAAATAAGGGGAGACACGTCACTAAATGAAAAGTCTCTGGGTTTGAAGAGATGGCTTAGCACTTATAGGTGCTTGCAAAGCCTGCTAACTGGGTTCAACTTTCCAGCACCCACTTACGGCTGAATGCAATGTGGTACATGCATCTGTGATCCCAACATGCCTATAACAAAACGAGGTGGGGCCAGAATTCAACACTCATGGACCAGTCTGACATTCCTTTGCAGTCTGGCAGTTTATTTGCAGCAGCAAGTGACCCTCTGATGATGGTGCACACCTTTAATCCCAGCACCCTAGAGGTTGAGGTAAGAGGATTGCCATGAGTTTGAGGCCAGACTGGGGTACAGAGTGAATTCTAGGTCAGCCTGAGTTAGAGTGAGACCCTGCTTCAAAACATCCAAAAGAAACAGATGACTAGGGGGTAGGATGGCCTAAGTGGAGTCAGGGAAGAAATTGAGTAAAGGAAGGGTTAATCAAAACTTAGGAGGTGGGGCTGAAGAGATGGCTTCACGGTTAAGACTCTAGCCTGCCAAGCCTAATGACCTGAGTTCAATTCCCCGGTGCCCACGTAAAGCCAGATGCATAGTGGCTCATGCATCTGGAGTACTGGGGTATGTTTGCAGCAGCTGGAGGCCCTGGAGCACCCATTCTCTCTCTTTCTTTCTCTCTCTGTGCCTATCTTATGTATCTCTTTCAGCTTGCAAATTAAAAAAAATTAAGGGCTGGAGGGATGGCTCAGCAGTTAAGGTCTTGCCTGCAAAGCCTAATAATTTGGATTCAATTCCCTAGTCCCCACATAAAGCCAGATGCACAAAGAGGCATATGCATCTGGAGTTCATTTGCAGTGCCTGGAGGCCCTGGTGTGCACATTCTCTCTGTCCCTTTCTCTTCTGTCTCTGCTTGCCAATAAATAAAAAAATATTTTTAAAAAACTTAAGATATTATGAATAAACCATATGGAAACCTACTTTTTTGAATAATGGCACACCCAAGCCATAGATTTTTTTACTAGAAAAATTTCAGTGTCAGGGGTGGGATACCTTCCAGTGAGTTGTTGGCCAGGGAGGTCCCTGAGGCCTCCAAAACATTACAGGTCATTGCCAAGGTTCTTGGTTGTCCACCAGTTGGTAAGATCCTATTCTGAAGACCACATATGCTTGGGCTGAAAGTCACTGAGAAATCAAGCTGAAGCTGAGCTAGAAACCTCCTCCCTGTTAACCAGCTGACAGCTGGAAAAAGCTATGGCTGCCTGCAGCCCTATGGGAGAGAGAAGTCATCAATGATGGTCAACAGCAGTGGAGCTTGCAAGCCTTAAGACAGGCCAGCCAGGCCAAATGGGCCAACTGGTGCAATAGTGGTACATCTGTTATGGGGGAAACTCCTCTCTAATTGAACTGGAGGCCTGTTCCATGGAAGGGAATACATGCCTGGTACTGAAGACCTAGTCAAAAACCTATGGTGGGAAGGTCATGAGCCCTAGGGGAGTAATACCTGCTGTTGTCTGGCTAAATGTATATGTTATATAAGCCACCAAACTGCCCTGTAAGCACTTAAGGTTTAGAGAGACTTTATTGGATGAAGAGGAGTAGTTGACCCTGTCTGGGCTAGCAGCTGGGTGTGGGTGCTGGCAGCATGGCTGGACTTTGCTCTGAGGCTGGAGAGAAGAGCCCTGGGGTGAGGCTGGGTCATCAGCTCTGCCTGGCTGTGGAGGAGCCGGGCGCACTCACTCGGCTGGAGTGCAGCCTGCAGGGACCCTAGCGGCCCTGTAGGCTTTTTCTGGGTGTTGCAAGTGGGACTGAGTTTTGTTGCTTCTCCTTCTGAGCAGCGTTTTGTCTTTCCCAGAATAAAAACTAAAGAAGAAAGAGAGAGAAGGAAAGAAGAGGAAGTACAGAGAGCTCCCACCATGAGAGAGGCAAGAGAAGGTAGAACCCATGTAGGAGTAGAGGTCGGGGGATCTCCCCTCATCTCAGCCCAGCAGGGCTGAGCCCAGGGGAAACTTACCAGAACCTGGAGGTTCAGGAGATATGAACAGCCAACCAAGAGTGTAGCACTTTTGAAAATGTCTATACCCATATATTAATGCCACTTTCACTCTTGTCTAGAGAAGCTTCTCTTTTCAGATAGTGATGACCACTGGGATGACTCAAAAGTCACCATAGTGTTGTGAAGTGACAGTGAAATGTTCAGCACCAGGACATCTCTATCACACCTTCCAAGGCTCAGGGTCTATTGCGGAAGAGGTGGTGGAAAGATTGTAAGAGCCAAAGGAAGGGTAGGACTGCTTACAATGCAAACTTCCAGACACATACTGGCCTTGATATTCATGACCTCACAGTACCTGACAACACTACCTACAAAAGATCTAATAGGAGGAAAAGATGATGACATCAAAACAAACTAGATACTAATTGATAGGAAGATGGGATTTGATGGAGAGGGTGGATTTAAGAGGGGGAGGAATGGGAGTGGAAGGAGGGAATTATGGTTTATTGTCTATACTTGTGGAAACTGTCAATAAAAGTTGTTTTTTTTTTAAAGCCAAAGAAGCCAGGTGTAGTGGCACATGCCTTTAATCCCAGCAATTGGGAGGCAGAGGTAGGAGGATGGCTGTGAATTTGAGGCCAGCCTGAGACTACATAGTGAATTCCAGGTCAGCCTGGGCTCGAGCGAGACCCTACCTCAAAAAAACAAACAAAAAAAAAAAGCCAAAGAATCAGAGGAAAGCATGGAGGAAAGGAAGGGTGGGAGGAGGGTTAATCGAAATACAAGATGTTATGAATAAGCCATATGGAAACTGACCTCTGTACTAGCCAATTGTGTGTGTGTGTGTGTGTGTGTGTGTGTGTGTGTGTGTGTGTGTGTGTGTTTAAAAAACAGGTCTGGAGAGATGGCAGGTGCTTGCCTGCAAAGCCTAATAACCTGAGTTCAAGTTCTGAGCACCCATGTAAAGCCAGATGCACAAAGTGGTGCATACATCTGTAGTCCATTTTCAGTGGCTGGAGACCCTGGTGTGTCCATTCTTTCTGTCTCTCTTCTATCTCTCTCTGCTTGCAAATAAAGATATGAGAGAGAGAGAGAGAGAGAGAGAGAGAGAGAGAGAGAGAATGGGTAGAAGTGTCCTATGAATGTGGATAATGTTGTGAAGCCATACATTGTTACTAGAAAATTTTCACTGCCAGGGATGGGATATCTTCCAGTGAGTTGTTGGCCAGGAAGGTCCTTGATGTCTCCAAAACAGTACAGACCATTGCCAAGGTTCTTGGTTGCCCACCAGAACAAGATGGTAAGATCCAAGCCAGGCGTGGTGGCACACGCCTTTAATCCCAGCACTCGGGAAGTAGAGGTAGGAGGATCACTGTGAGTTCAAGGCCGCCCTGAGACTACATAGTGAATTCCAGTTCAGCCTGGGCTAGAGCGAGACCCTACCTCGAAAAACGAAAAAAAAAAAATAAAGATGGTAAGATCCTATTATTAAAGACTCCAAATGCTTGGGCTGCGGCTCACTGAGAAATCAAGCTGGAGCTGAGCTAGAAACCTCCTCCCTGTTAACCAGCTGACAGAAATCTGGAAAAAGCTATGGCTGCCTGCAGCCCTATGGGAGAGAGAAGTCATCAAGGGTGGTGAACAGCAGTGGACCTTGCAAGCCTTAAGACGGGCCAGCCAGGCCAAATGTGCCAACTGGGGTAATAGTGGCACATCTATTGTGAAGGAAATCAACCACTCTAATTGGACTGGAGACCTTCTCCACAGGAGGATATATGTATGTGGTACTTCTGGTGGACTGAGAGATGACTCAGAGATTAAGGCCTCCAGAGTCTAAGAACCTGGGTTCAATTACCCAGTACCCACATAAGCCAGATGCACAAAGTGGCACATGCATGTAGAGTTCGTTTGCAGTGGCTAGAGGCCCTGGCGTGTCCATGTACTCTCTCTCTCTCTCTCTCTCTCTCTCTCTCTCTCTCTCTCTCTCTCTCTCTCTGCTTACAAATAAAGCAATAGAATAGACTAAAAGCCTATGGTTGAGAGTACCTAGCATACACAAGATGGTAGAGTGTGTACCTAGCATGCACAAGACCTTGGGTTTGAGCTAGTTTTTTGGTTTTTGGTTTTTGTTTTGTTTTGTTTTGGTTTGGTTTTGGTTTTTCGAGGTAGGGTCTCGCTCTAGCCCAGGCTGACCTGGAATTCACTATGCAGTCTCAGGTGGCCTTGAACTCATGGTGATCCTCCTACCTCTGCCTCCTGAGTGCTGGGATTAAAGAGGTGCACCTCCACGCCCGGCTTTGGGTTTGAGCTAGTTTGACACATGTTTTCTGACCGCTCAAGAGTCAGATTTCTAATAGACTGGAAGGGTGGGGCGAGGTGGAATTCTCTAGACTGTGGAGAGTCTGGGCGAGCCAGGAGGACAACTTAAGGGAAGGCTTGGATTGGGAGAGCATTCATTTCTCCATATGGACCCCGGTTTCATCTTCTTTAAGGTGGGGTGATGGTAGGACACCCCACAGAGAGCTTCTGAGGGTTGTCTACAATCCTGTATGCATGCACTCAGTATAGTGCTGGTCCAGGGGCACACCCAGCTAACTCTAAGAGAGTGGCACCTGGCTGGGTTGTGCTGGGTGCTGAGCACACTTCTGTAGCTAGGGTGGTGGTGGTGAACATGGCACAAGGTAGGGGCCAGAGGCAGAGACTCAGGGGTGTCTGAGGCCCTGGGTGGAGACAAAGGGAAAGGAGGGTCTTTAGAAGACCCCACCGGCCACTGGCTCCAACTCTGGGGTCTGAGGACACACACATGGTCCCACATGTGCACTTCTATGCACATGGAGACATTTGCAACTGGGCCTCAGCTCCTCCTCCCAGTTCACCCTGGGCCTCCCTAGAGAGTCAGCAGTGCCAATGGGTGCCACCTGCTAAAACTGCAGTGTGACCTTGCTGGGTATAGGGCAGGGTGAAGATAGAGGCCTCATGTCCTTCCAGAGCCTGTGTAGACCTTATGGCTCCCTCTCCCACAGCATATATGTTCATTCACGAGCTGAGCAGTCCCCAGTGTCCATGAGCCTGAAAGTGCAGGGACCAGGCAGTGGAGTCCCTTTCTGCTGACTTCTCCCTGGGTCGCCTGTCTCTATATCATAGGTTCCTGGTTTGGACAGCCCATTGCTTGCAGCAGTCACTGAGGTTAGGTTCCCTTTTGCTTGGGAGCCAAGACTGTCCTGGTTGAGACTCAATGTCTGCCAATGTTTTTCACCTACCAAGTATTTCAGGGCTGGGGAAATGGCTCAGCAGTTAAAGCGTTTGCAAGCTTGCCTGCCTGCCCAGGTTCGATTCCCCAATAACCACATAAAGTCACATACACAAGGTGACACATTCCTCTAAAGTTTGTTTGCAGTGGCTTATGGCCCTGCTGTGTCACACACACACACACACACACACACACACACACACACACACACACACACACATAAATAACAACATTTTGTTTTAGGCTTTTAAAATTTAATTTATTTGAGAGAGAGAGAGGAAGAATGAGTACACCAGGGCCTTTTGCCACTATAAACAAACTCCAGATGCATGTGCCACTTTGTGCAGCTGGCTTTAAGTGGGTACTGAGACATCAAACTGGGACCATGGGTTAAAGCATCTTTAGTTGCTGAGCCATCTCTCTAGTCCCAAAAATATTTTTAAAGTATTCCCTACATGTTTTGTCTACATATCTGTCCTCACTCCATGCCTCCTGGTGAAGGCATGTTATCACCATTTTGCTGATGAGGACACAGAGGCTGCAGGAAAAAGTGAGTACCTTGGCTCCTGCTCATTAGTATCTGCAGGAGATAGTCTTGGATATACATCTGCAGATGTCTGGGGTTCTGTGTGTGCATTTCCTGATGGGCTCAGGTGACCTACAGGACCCCAAGTGGTCTCTGGGGAGAGGAGCAATAATAGCAACAACAGCCTTAGCATCCTTTCAATGCCCACTGGGCAGCTGGAACTTAAGCCTGTTCTTGGCACGGCAGGCTTCCTGACAGCGTGGCTTATTTTCCCACTCTACAGATAAATCCAAGCTGCGTGGATGAGAGCCCTCTGAGAGAGCTGTACTACTACCACAGCATCTGCTTCGTGCCAGGTCCTGGTGCTGGCCCTGGAGACTAAGGGACAATGCCACCAGAGTGACCAGTTGCTATTATCTCCAGCCTACCAGGGTGCACCCTCTCAGAAGTTGGGCTGAGAGGTGAAGCCTTGGGTTTGCCCTGGAGCTCAAATGCTGTTCAGGACCTATCTCAACAAAGGACTGGCCTGAAGTCTCTAGAATTTCACATAAACCAAGTGAGGCCTGGTCTGGATACAGAGTGGGGACAGGCAGGGGGTCTTCTAGCAGTGCTCAGAGAACGTCACCTTAGTCTTCTGGTCTGGGATGGGCACCAGAACTTCAGGGAGGCAGGAGAGGCTGAATGGCCAGGCACCAGGCTGGCATACAAGAAGCCTCTTAAGAGAGGTGGTAGAGAACCAGACTGACTGCATGGGGCAGGGAG
>PVHP010027453.1:0-23016 GCA_004024765.1 Zapus hudsonius | reverse complement strand
GGTCCTCCTGGTAGATCATTATTCAGGTGTTTGCATTTGCATTTGACAATCCTCCAATCATGTGTAACACTTCTGGACTGGCAAAGTCCTCATTGTGGAGTGCTTGCCTAGCATGATGAAGCCCTGGATTGGCTCTCTGCCCCACTTCATATTCACAGAGAAGTTGTTTTAATTAGCCAGTATATCTATATATTAAAAATACAACTCCATCAGTTTCATAGCCTAAAATACACACTCTTATTTATTGGTTTGCCAACACCTGTGGGGTATGGTGGTATGCTTATGAATCCCACTCAATAGCATGTCTAGACAGAACCAAAGGTATAATTATGCAAAATCAGAGCTAAGGGATTCTGGCTGAACAACTTTAATAATTATTGGCAACTCTGACATTTTATGGTATTCGGTATTCTAATGTGTTAGTCTGTTATTTTAGAAGAGTTAGTTTATTTTTAGAGAACAGAGAATGTCTTAAGATTGTGACATGGTATGAATCCAAATTTTTAAGTAAAATATATTTTTCATAAAACAACCTTAAGTTTCTTGGCCTGTAGAATCAAGTAAATTTGAATAAGAATTGTTGTATCCAGCATTAAATTTGAGCAGAATATTTTTTGAAAAGAACTTTAATAGGATGTCAAAACTGTCATCTTAAATCTAAATTTCTTTTCCATGGAGAGTTATTGAAACTCTGTACAGTACACTTTTTAAAAATACCTCAGACTGTACTGGCATCTGTCTGGGTTTTATTTCCTGCTTTCTCATTCCAGGAGTTTTCTAGGCAGTCTGCTCTCTTCCCCCCGCTCCCAGCATGGCCTTCCTCTGTTCTGCCCTCCCTGTACACATGCTCTCACCAGCCTGCTGCCCTGAGTGAATGTTCAGCTCTGAAGTTCTCCTAGACATTCTACATGTGGATGCTCTTCTTGAAATTTATGTTTCTCAGTTATTTCCCCTAGTTTGTACCTTGCATATTTTGTCTTTTTTAAAAAATAGTGTTTCGGGGGCTGGAGAGATGGCTCAGTGGTTAAGGCACTTGCCTCCAGTGCCTAAGGCCCCAGGTTCAATTCCCCAGGACCCAATAAGCCAGACCCACAAGGTGGTGGCTCTGGTGCATTCTCTCTCTCTCTCTCTCTCTGCTTGAAAATGAATAAATAAAAAACATTTTAAAAATAGTGTTTCAAGGACACCCAGTTTTTAATATGGTGAAATTTAACCTCATCTTTTTTTATGGCTATGAATTGCCCTGCCAATCCTGAAACTAGTCTTTAATGTTTTCTTCTGAAAGCTCATGGCTTTGGCTTTAGTGTTGGTGGTCCATCTTGAATGAACACCCTCTGCTTTGTTGTTGGCACTCTCACCTTTGTCTTAAAAAGGAGAGCTTGAAACACTCTGGACACTGGTTTAGAAATTTAGCTTCTTTAAAAAAATTAAAAATAAAAAAAATAAGATAAAAAAGAAAAAAGAAATTTAGCTTCTTTTGATGAATGACCGCGTTAAAGATATATGTTAAGTCATAATCTGTATAGTGTTTTGATCAAAATGTTCTTTTTTATGAGTATGGTTCCTTGTTATCAACAAATGAGCATACTTTTGTTAACCAGATTCACCTTGGCAGTGATTGAAGTGTAGAAGACTGAAGTCTTGTGTGCATATGTGCTATTAGGTAGAGATGCTTTATTTATGACACATGTTCTATGTAGCGGGCCTGGGAGGGGTGAAGATAATTATATTACAGTAGCAAGTTGAAGTAAAGCTGGCTGAAGTGGTGCTCATCTGTACTTCCAGCATTTGGAGGCTTGAGGCAGGAGGCTTGTGAGTTCAAGGCCAGTCTAGGCTACACAATGAGACCCTGTCTCAAAAAAACAAACAAAAATACACAAGAAGTTGAAGTTAAAAAAAAATCAATCAAATTGATTATTTACTTAACCTGTCTTTTTCTAGCTACATTGTAGGGCTAAACATTACTTTTAGTTGAGGTGGTTGCGTCTGTTGAATGTGAGGATGGATACCAAAGGTACCGTGCTTCTGAGGCATTGGAAGATGAACAGAAGCTGGTGCTGCTGTGGGAGTGGAGTGAGGTTCCCTTTGTTACTGCAACTGTTACCCTTTAGAATTTATGATGAAACTTGCTTTGACCTTGCTGTTTGCCTGCCCTTTGCTTGCTGGCTGAGCAAGCTTGCTGGGGACTGTGGAGTGGCAGGGCACTGGCCAACTCAAGTTCTCTCTCACAGGAAGCTCTCTCCCAGGAAACATTAGCTTTGGGTGATAACTCTCAGAGAAACTAGGACAGTTCCCAGGTGGCTGTTCATTTGCCTAGATAAACAGTAGCTGGAATGGAACCACAAAGGTAATAAAATTCACTGTTCTGATTGTGTCCCTTTGCTGGGTTCTATTAATATTTTTAACCCTCAAATAGTATCTAGAGATTTGTATGCATTAGTTACTAAATTAAATGCCTTTCTCTTAAATGCTTTTGTTTTGCTTAGCATTTGCCACTATAAATGATTAAATAAAATGGATATTTACATTCTTAAGCATACTTACTGGTTAGCTTTTTAATGAACTATATTGTATTTTGCATAAGAATTTGATGGCCTTATTTTTATTCTGTTGTTTGGTTTATATATACTTTAAAATTTTTTAAAATAAATCTTTGTGCTGGGATGCTAACCCAGGGCTCCACACATGCTAGGCAACCACTCTACCTTAGCACTATGTTATATTCCCAACCCTTATATATATATATTTTATTATTATAAGTACATATTTAAATTATTCATTTGGCTTGTATATGTGTGAGTGTGTGTGGGTGGGTAGGGCATACCCATGTCACATGTATGTGTGGAACTCGGACAACTTTTGGGTTGGTCCTTGACTTCCATGTCATTTTGAGTCAGAATCTTTTGTTGTTGCTTACTGTTGTCCAGCTTTCTGGGAATTCTCCTGTCTCTACCTCCCTTCTAACTGTAGGCACACTGGAATTGAAGAGGCCTGCCACAACTTCTGCCTCATTGTTGCTCGTTGCAAGGCAAGCACTGTATCCACTGAGCTATCTCCCCAGCCCTGGCCTCTGTATTTTGATAAGTTTTATCTTTTATTATAGTTACCTCCATTTTAATGAATTGAGCTATATGGTAGTCATCTCAGGCAAACTAGCTTGTCTCATCATTCAGAGACGCTTTAGAATGTATCTATAAAAACATTTTCTTGCCTTTTTGAAGCAACACTTTTAATGGTCGTGTAAAACTAGCTGTTCCCTTCATTGTTGTTTCACTGTCCAGACTTACATCAGCATGAATTACCATTACTACGGGAGTCTTTGAGTCAACATTGTATGTGTGTAGGTATTTACAAGATGCACCCACTGTATAATGTGTTAGATAAGAGAGTAATGATATTTTTTCCAGGTAAAGAGCTCTTTTGTTTTTTGTAGATGTCAGGTTATTGGAATCAAATAGTGTTTGTTTTAGCTATTTATGTGTTAATGTGTTTAAAAAGAAATTTCTTGAAGAGGCAGCTTTAATCATTCGCTGTGTGATTGGATGATGCACTGGCATTCTTACTGTGAAATCAGGAAAGAGCTAATCTTGTCATGTTTAATGCCAAGAACAGATGCACTTCCTGGTAAAAACAGCATGCAAAGCCTAAATTTAAATGCATTATTTAGAAGCATAGTAAATATCTTGTTTTGTTTGTGACATTTAAAAGTATCTGTGATTTTCATTGCGTTTGATTTTTAAGAAAAGTGTGTGATTGCTACCATAGCTCAAAATCCTGAAGGGGTGAAAATTGGCCCTTATGTTTTCAGGTATACTGCATTATTCTGGGAGACAGTAGGATAAAGGTTAGTGCCTCATGGCACCTGTCTGGATGCAGAACTTGCTTCTGTCAGCAGTGGAAAAGTTGCTTGCTGCCTGTACTTCAGTGCCACCTTCTGTAAAACGTTAATAATGGTGATGGTGGTATGCTTCCCATAGGGTTGTTATCCACAGTGCCTGGCCCATGGTAAGGATGAAGGAGTGCTGCTTAGAAAGGACGAATAAATAGAGTGCTGCACATATGTTACAGCTCCACTTTAAATGAATTTCTTTTTTAAAAAAATATTTATTTATTTGACAGAGAGAGAGAGAGAGAGAGAGAGAGAGAGAGAGAGAGAGAGAGAGAGAGAGAGAGAGAGAGAGAGAGAGAGAGAGAGGCAGACGGAGAGAATGGGAGCACCAGGGCCTCCAGCCACTGCAAATGAACTTCAGACACATGCGCCCTCTTATGTATCTGGCTTTACATGGGCACTGGGGAATTGAACTTGGGTCCTTCTGCATCGAAGGCAAATGCCTTAACCGCTAATCCATCTCTTCAGCCCTTAAATGAATTTCTGATCTGATGTATCAATACTATTTCTGCAATGACTCCACGGTGAGTACTGCTCTGGGTTCTCTAGGGCATACAGAAAGAAAGCCTTCCTTCCTATCTCCCTCTCCAGAGAACTCTTAAAAGTCAAAAGGTCTATGTTTCAACCAGGCATGGTGGCATTCATTTTTAATCCCAGAACTTTAGAAGGCTGAGGCAGGAGGATTTCAAGTTTGAGGCCAGTTTAGGCTACATATTGAGACTTTGTCTCTAAACAAACAAATGTATACATCTCCCCCTGCCCCTAGTCTTTCCATGGTAGCTTAGGCTGGCCTTGAGTTTGCAGTTCTCCTGCCTCAGCTTCTCAAGGGCTGGTTTAAGTTTTATGTTTCTGGACTCGTTCCCATTCCTCCCACCCCTGCAGTATAGAGCTCCAATGAGTGAGTGAGCAGGCTGTGTGGCTCTCTGCTAGTTATGCTCTTTATATAGGGGTGTGTCATGTGCACCTGGGGCAGCTCTCAGGAGAGGCTGGTCTGGACTTTAATACACTGCAATATTGGTCCCCTTTTAATCCACATTCTCATAAGGATGAGGAAGGTAATGTTGCCATGGTTGTCGTGGGCAGTTTATGAAAAATCTGTTAATTTTGAAGTACCTTTTAGTTTTGTTTCTAATGAAACAAGCCTTAGGCAGCACTCTGATAAGCTGCTGGGTAAGGTGATAAGCCCTACTCAGTCGCTGCAGGACGAATATGTGGTCATGTGAGTAGGCATGGGAGCTGAGAGAGTTGGCTGATCTTACTGCTTTCATCCATCTGGCTGGGAGCTGGCTGTTCTTGGAAGACCTCTTGGAGTTTGCCATTGAGGCTCCAAAGGAGCTTTGTAAGCCCCAGGATGTTTGGGTTGACAGGGTCTAGCTGGCTGCTGTGTCATGTGCCTGTGGCCCCAGATACTCAGGAGGCTAATTTGCTAGTCCAGCCTACATTGGAGACCCTGTCTCAAAATAATCAGAGAGGGAGGGGGAAGAGAGAGGATTGAATTTGTGAGGTGGCATATATATTTCTTCACACCAGTGGGAAGTTTACTTTGGGAAGCTTTCTGGGTGGGACCTTGTGTTAGTGAATTTTATGAACAACCTTTGAACAGGAAATATGAAACCAGATGACAAATGCCGGCTTACAGGCCACCGGCTACTCTTGTCCTGTGCTGCAAATGTAGAATGGATTTGGACAAGTTGTGTTGAATAGCGTTGGTGTCTGTCTCATTGACCTATCCTGGGTTAATTGACTCGTTGTGGTGATAGGTCTCTTGTTTACCACACCACCTTCTCGAAGGTTTCATTTGGGGCCTACAGAATAGACCTGGGGTTGTTCTTCTCTTGCCGGGTTATCTGTCATCATCCTGTGGCTTGTTGGTGGAGTTGGATTGACCAAGCTCTCTTTCTTGCTGCCTTCTGAAAAATGCAAACAGAATCTCCATTGGAGAGTGAGATCAGTATAGGTTACATGAGACACACATTGCTAATTTGGCAAGATTCTATAGAGAACAGCCTTTCTGTAGTTCTCAGGTAGTGGGAATTTCCCCTTGGAGCCCAGGTTTTTGGTCTCCATAGGATTTTGCCCTGGATACCAATTCCAGTTAAGGGTTCTTGGTCACTGAGTGGATCTCTTGGCCAATTTGAAAGCCATTGATTCCCCCCCTAGGTTTTGGTGCTGCTATTGCACAGGTGATCACTTCTTTTTTTTTTTTAATTTTTAAAAATTTATTTGATGAGAGAGAGAGAGAATGAATACGGACATGATGTTAGGGCCTCCAGACACATGCGCCTTGTGCATCAGGCTTTATGTGGGCACTGGGGAATCAAACTCTGGTCCTTCTGTTTTGCAGTCAAAAACCTTAACCACTGAGCCATCTCTTCAGCTAAGGTGATCACTTCTTGACTTGATGTTCTCTCCATAAAGCTGAGTGATCAGCTTTCTCATGACACTGGTCTGAATTTTATATCAGAGGTTTCTGCTTACTCCAGATATCGTTGACCAATTTCCCCTTGCAGCTTATGTAGTGCCTACCAGAAGACTATTTTTTAAAAATAGTCAAAAAATAGTCAAAAACTGATAAATGAAAAAACTGATAAATGAATATGTTGCATTTTAATTTCAAATAAAACATCTAATATATATGTATGTGTGTATGTATATATATATATATACACACATATGTATCTACACGTATATGTAGATATATTCATCCTTATGGTGTTGCTTAAACCTTTTAATTTTTCAAATGAATTGCCATTCTATTCATTTAAGCATTTTTTTACTATATGAACTGTGTAAAAAAGTTTCAGAGTATGTGTCACGAGCTTTATAGATGGTCATGTGTTCCACATGTACCACTTCTAAAATGTCATCCTATGAAAATACTTTTTTTAAAAACATTCCCCAAAATTGATGTCCAAGAATGCTTATTCACATTTTTAACATGAAACCTGATGCAGTCTACAGTGCAGAATAATTAAATTGCCACATATATGCATAGGGAACTGATACATTTCAGCGAGTTAGCACTGATATTTGAGTAACATTAAATGACATGGCAGTGTGTGCTGTATAGTATCAGATTACAAATTACACTAAGTATTGGACATGCTATGATCCCAGTTGTAAAAATAGGGTCTATTTCTGTACAGTTATAGATGACTTAGAGTTTATATTTTATACTTTTTTTTTTTGGGTTTTTCGAGGTAGGGTCTCACTCTAGCCCAGGCTGACCTGGAATTCACTATGTAGTCTCAGGGTAACCTTGAACTCATGGTGATCCTCCTACCTCTGCCTCCTGAGTACGCCCCCACGCCCGGCTTTTATACTTATTTTAAATGGGCTAATTTCTATTTTAAATAGGTATTTTTTAATACATCATACCTTTTTTATGTTATGGGTGATTGAAAACTTTAGAAAGAGGCCTTTGGAGTCTGATTGCTGTTGAAGGTTGGTATCCCATAGAATGACTTAGTAGAGAACAGGAAGGAAGCACAAATTACTTTCAACCTTTCTAGTTATTGTTAATCATCTGTAACTAAGTACCATTCTCTCAGGAATGGTGTAGCACATACCTGAGCAATGGTTGAAATAGAGCAGGAGTAGTCAATACCTACCTGATCCTGTGCTTGTTCTCCGACAGTTACACACACCAAGAAGCAGCTTCTTCCATTTACAATTAATCAGCCACGCCTTACATTTGCAAGTGAATCATTTTTATTTTTGTCATCTAGACCACTTCTTATCCTCTTTTCCTCCTACCTATTCCTTCTTCCCCCAGTTGATGCCTTTGTACAAGTCAGTGTCATGAGTACTTCCCATTTTCCTGGAGTTCCCTCCGCAAGGATGGAGCCTTAAAATGGGACAGTGCTTTTCCTGTGACTACACACGTGCAGGGCCAGAGGTAGGAAGACAAGAAAGCAACAGACAGTTCACCCTTGTGTTTGGGGATGGGAGAGGAAAGCTCCTTTTCCTCAGAGCCTGGGGCATGACTCAAACACTCCCTGCCCTACTTCAGGAGACAAGAAATGGATGTAAAGAAGGAAAATGGGCTCTCCATTTTCCTCCCAGCTCCTCTAGCCACTGGTCACAGGACTTACTTTGCCCCCTCTGGTCTCACTTTTGGGGGTCAGCCTGACTTGTATTTTAGCTGGGGAATTCTTTAGGAAAAAGTGGTGGTCCTCTCTGCTGGTGTGGTGGCCCTTTCTGTCTTTCTCCCTGGTTGTTTGCTGTGTTGCTTTGCAGAGCCCTCAAATAGCTGCTTTGTGCAGCCTGTCCAGGAGTCATGATTACACCTAGTGGAGAGACTGCACAGTGTGGCTCCTTCCTCTAGCCCTGGAACCAGTGCCCACTGTTTCTATATACAAAATCTGGAGCAGTATTTAAGACAAAATTACATAAATCTTCAAATAATAAACAATCTGTGGATTTTTGTTTTTCTTAGACTTAAAAAAGTTCTGTTATATTAGCTAAATTAATTTGCATTGTATCAATATGTGAAAAATAAACCTTTACCTTTTTTTTTTTAAACCTCTAGCTTTTGTGAAAATCCTATGTTAACCTTATAGTGGACAAGAAAAAAAGTAGAATTTAAAGTAAGCATTTTAATATCATCTACAAATATACGATTAGTAGTGTTTGATTTTCGGTGCAAAATCAGACCTGGAGTGTGTTTCATAATTATCTGTTTTGCTTACCTTGTGGTTCTCATCTTTTGTTTTTAATCCATCAGTATTTATGGAGTTGCCTTTGAGATACAAGTTGTTTGTCTTCATTCTAAACTCCTTGCCTAAGCTGGAAGGGGAATTGGAGAAGGTCTAGAAAGGAGAGGCTAACAATGACGATGTTTGTTTTCTCTTTACTGTAGAAGTTGTGAACCACATATAACCACCCAGATATGGATTCCTAGTGGGAATGGATACATGGTCTAGAAATTAGCTAATTTACTTTAGGTTGTTGTTTATCAGTAGAAACCATTAAAAATTGTAGGGAGGGTATTTTCTATAGGTGACCATAAATGTCTTGAAAACTACCTCTGGCGGCCATGGTGATAGTCATAGCAGGATATTGGAACAGATAATTAGGAAGGCCAAGTGCAAGGTAATTAAGAACAATTCACTTGGCATTTAAATTATAGAAAGTGACAGTGAATGGTTGACACAGTGGTGTGTTTCTGGTGTGTGGTATGTTTGTGTTTAATAGAAGGAACAAACAGTGCTTTGCACGGCATTCTCACAAGATCTCTGTGATGGACAGAAAGTGAGCGGCACATAGGAGGTAGATGCTTGGGGTTAGAACAATCTAGCTGTAGACACTTTGCATTTAACTGCTTAGCCTTAAAATTCCTCAGGTACGCTTAGAGTGTAACTTCATGGTAGGGTGCTCGCGTAGCACGCACAAGGCTGTGGGTTTGATCCCTAGTACAACCAGCCAGCCAACCAACCACCATCTAAGCGAAATAAAAAGCAAAACGGGACAGGGAGGAGGGAAATGGGGGATACCAACACAATGTTTGCTCATACAATGTATCTAATTTTGGATAACAAAGATTTTTTTTTAAAAAAAGCAAAACAAACAAAAAATTCTAAAGCCAGGCCATCTCCTCAAAACACAAAACAATGTAACAAAGCACCCCAGTGGAATCGAATTAAATAAATTCTGCATGAGAAGAAATTGGAGAGATCAAATTAAATGTTAAAAATTAACTATGCACTTGAAAATAGAATTGAAGGGTATTTTGATTAAAATTTTTTAGTGATTACTTAGTTTAAACCAAAGAATGGGTAGGTGAGAGGGAGAGAGAAGAAAGGGAAGAAATAGCTGATTTAGGATTAATTATATCATCAGAACATTTCTTCTGTAATTTTTTCCCATGTGCTCTTTTCCTCACCGTGCCTTCCTCCCCGAATCTCTCCCCAGCAGCTGAGGCTGAGGTGAGCTTCTAGACCAGTGCTGGAGGACCAAATCCAAAGGAAGACTGAGATGGGACTGGGGTCCAGAGGAGAACTCACTGTGGCTTCATAGGGAAGATTTAGCCTCTTATCCGCTCCAGATGGTCTGTGGAGGAGGGCTCCTTGTTTGGGTGTAGAAGAGATGGCTCCTCTTCCCCATATTTCCCCTCTCACCAAGTTCAAACAGTGAGATTTGATACTTCTAAGGAGAATAACTCTTAAGGAATCGAGGAATGGTGCTAACATCCTGTGCAGATGGCTCTTTGTGCCTGGAGGTTCATGTTTATGAACATTTTTCTTTGTGAATCTGCAGGCAGCAAACAACACAGAGTTATCCAGACAACTTGTGTGGTATTTTCTCCTTTTATGAACAGCATCAGCTGTCAAGTACACATGAGATTCCTTAATGTCCACCGAGCAGAGTGACCTTTTAGTGGTGAGCCAAGCCTATACCAAAGTCTCTGAGGGTAAAACTCTTTCCCTCCCTCTCTCCTTCCCTCCCCCCTCTCTCAATAGGGTTTTATTCTGTGGTCCAGGTTGAACTCATATCTCATATATCTCAGGTTGGCTTTAGACTTACAGCAGTCCTCCTGCCACAGCCTCCCAAATGCTGAAATTAGAGGCATGAGTCTGTGTTATTCTTTACCTAAATCTAAACACTACTTTTAGGTAGTAGTTTGTGCTTATTACACAGACAAGTGATAAATAGTGGGGGATTCACTTTTTATTTATATTAATTACATCTTATTACAAATAGAGACATTTGAGTGTCAAACTGTATAGACCATGCTCTGCTATTTTAGAATAATATTGTAGGTGATTCTTTGTAAAATGTCTCCTAATTCAACTTTTAATTTTAATTTACCACTTATTATGCCTTGTGCTAATTTAAAACCAGACCATCTTATTTTATGTCTAAGATATTGATAATTATTGGCTATATATATGTGTGTGTATATCTCTATCTCTATACCTATAGATATGTGTATATATATGCATATATATATCCCTCTACAGAAATCAAGAAGACCTAGTATCATTGTAATTTCTTAGCAAACTGTATAACCATTAGAATGAGCTTAAGATGTGAGCTCTGTTTCTGTGGTCTTGTTCTTGCTCTCCTGGACTACTAATTATTATCATTCTACCCCAGTACACAGTTTATTTTCCACATTTGCTCCAGAGTTTTATATGAATATTATGTTTAGCCATTCTTTTGCTTAAAACATTTCTAGGGGGCTGGAGAGATGGCTCAGTGGTTAAGGCACTTGCCTCCAGAGCCTAAGACCTGGGGTTCAATTACCCAGTACCCACATAAACCCAATCCACAAGGTGCTGGCCCTGGTGTGTTCTCTCTCTCTCTCTCTCTCTCTCTCTCTCTCTCTCTCTCTCTCTCTCTCTGCTTGAAAATGAAAAAATAAAATATTTAAAAAATTTTTGTAATGCTCCTCCTGTCCCATGGGAGAAAGTCCAGGATTACATCAATCCTGTGATGAAAACCTGCCATTCTTTTTAAAAGATTTTTATTGATAGCTTCCATAATTATAGATAATAAACCATTATGATTCCCTTCCCACCCCCCCACCCCCCATATCTCTTCTCCCTCTCTCTGTTAGTCTGTTTTGTTTTGGTGTTATCATTTTTTATTCCTATTATGTGTAGGTATTATCAGGCACTGAGAAATCATGAATATCAAGGTCATTTTGTGTCTGGAAGTTTGCGTTGTAAGCAGTCCTACCCTTCCTTTAGCTCTTAAATTCTTTTTGTCACCTCTTCCACAATAGACCCTGAGCCTCGGGAAGTGTGATAGAGATGTCCCAGTGATCACAGCCATCTGAAAAAGAGAAGGTTCTCTAGCCAAAAGTGAGAGTAGTATTATTATATTGTCATGTTTATTTTTTTAAAAATAGTGCTTGTAAGGCAGTTTGCTTGGCATAATATATGCATTTAGCCAGACAACAGCAGGTGTCACTCCCCTCAGGCTCATGACCTCCCCCACTATAGGGTTTTGATTAGGTCTTCAGTACCAGGTACGCATTCCATCCCATAGAGTGGGCCTCCAGTCCAATTAGAGAGCAATTGGTTTCCCCCACAATAGATGTGCCACTATTGCCCCAGTTGGACCATTTGGCTATTTACCACCATTGATGACTTCTCTCTCCCATAGGGCTACATACAGCCATCTCTTTCACCAGCTTTCTGTCAGCTAGTTAGCCAGGAGGAGGTTTCCAGCTCAGCTCCACCCCATGATAACCTGCCATTCTTGACGGCCACATTATGTATCACTCCTTGCCTTGAATTGGGTGCTTCTGAAATAGTTCTCTCATCTCAGGTGCTTGTGCTCTTTTCTGTACCACTTCTTCCCACCTTCTTGTTCCTTAAGAATATACTGAGGGCTTCTTTTTCCCAGACAGGTGGGTTGGGCGTATTCTTCACCTGTGTCCTCCCTAGCACTCTGTGTGTCTTTCTGCTCAGACTAGGGAGCTATGGACCATGTCTTCATTGTCTGTGCACCCCAGGCCCCAGACATAACTGATCAGTGAATATAGGACTGAATGGTGAAGTTGCCTTTTGGGGTAGCCAGTTTCCATCACTACAGGGATATCAGGAGATGGAGAAGGTTTATTACTTGGGAATTTCTTGATTGTTTGCTTTATTTATACTCTTTTACCTTTTACATATAAGTAATCTGATTACTTAAATACTTAAAAAATCTTTTTAGTAGTTGATATCAAATTAATGGCTACAAAGTGCCCATTCTGTGTTAAAATTTTGTTAGGACTTTATATATGTCAGTGCTATTTTTTAAACAATACTTAAACGTAATGGCACTATTTTCATGTATAGCTTTAAGAATGGAGGTCGAAGAGCAGTAAGCCTGTCTGTCCAAAGTTGTACCTGAAGTTGGGAAATGTTATAACCGCAGTGGAAATCCTGGTTTGAGTCTGGGCATTTTTGTACATTTCAGAACCATGTTGCTGTACATGTGGTGACCTGCACTGCAGGTTACAAGGAGGTAGCTCGTGAGAGTGGCAGCAATATTTAAAGTAATAAGGAATAAGGATTTTTCACAAAGTGAGTAGGAAGCCAGGTGAGGTAGTCCTTGCCTGTAAGCCCAGCACTCAGGAGGCTGAGACAGGAGGGTTGCCAAGCTCTATGTCAGTCTGAGCTAGAGTGAAAACCTTCCAGAACCCCTCCCCCCAAATAAATAAATAAAAAATAAAAAAGTAAACAAAAAATTTGAAATAGAATTATTTTCTGCCCCACATTTTTATTTAGATTTTGTTCCTAGTTTTAAACAAAACCTGTGCATTGAGCTAAGCTGGAGAAGGTGCCTCTGGCTTTTCTTCAGTAAGTAACTGTGGTTCTACCACAGGCGGAAAGAAAGTTCTCTCTTAACCTTACCTCTTCTCTGGGAATCATTGTGAGCAGTGCCTGGATGCTTGAGTTGCTTAGGGCTAAGAGGTGGAGAAGGGGTATATAGTAGCATTTCCACAAAACCAGCTAAATTTCTGTACCTCACCCCTGCCACATGAGGTCCTATAGAGCAACGTTAGCTCCACAGGAATAAAATGACAGTGATCTGAAATGACCTAAGGAGGCCACTACATTTAAATCCCTGTGGCAGTGGCAGTGGCAGCCATAGACCTCATAGTTGACAGGAAGAAGTTCTGTGAAGACAGCTTGTGTTTATGTTTAACTGGCCAGTTTGCCAGCCCTGCCAACATGGCCACTCTCCTGGGATCTTTTAGCAGGGGCCTTTTCACCCTAGTTCAGCACCCACAAAGATCACTTGTTTTCAGAACTTATGTATCTTTTGTGTTGAAAGAAAATACTGGAAAATATTTTCTAAGACTGATAATTGTGTGACTTAGAAAAAGATGTGTGACTTAGAAAAAGATGCTGAATGACAAATACATTTTCATGACATTAGCATGTCTGAAATTGGTTTTTGCAGCTTTAACCCTGTGTATCTTCTAGCATCTGCAGCCATGCTTGTGGAGACTATGGGAACACACAAAGTTCGTTTTGTAAAAATTTAATGTTTGTTGGGAAACCATGTGTGGGTGGTTGTTCCAAGTCCTGGTGAGGGGCTCAGGCACCTTTGGGCTGCCAACACCCCTACTGGGTGGCCTTTGTCCTCAGAACTACAGGACACTGTTGGAGCTCCAGACAAGATGTCTGCAGAGAATGGGAAAGGAAAAGGTACAAAGGGGGCATTTTGGAGTCTTCACCCACTGACTTCTGCTTGAAACTCTTTGGCCACCACTGGTTTAAGGGAGGCGCAAGTGTGCTGTTTGAATGGGCATGTTGCCAGCCCAAATAAGATCTTACTTCTATTATTAAAGAAGAATAGTAATTAGATAGGAAAAGTTGACTTTCTGCCATCAAATACGCTTATTTTGTAAGCTAGCCATCTTTGCAAAATTTAGAGGGAAGTAAAGAAACATTTCAGCTTTAGGCAGCTTTCCTCCCTGTTCCTTTCTATACTTTTGCAAAATTCTTAGTTCCTTCTTATCACACTCTAACAAATAATTTGTTTGAACTGCACTGATAGAGTAGGATACACACTGTGTGACAGATGAAGAGATTCTTCCTGCATGCTGTAGACGTACTGCTGAAAAGACATCCGTCTTTTAGCTCTCACATGGTAAGTCCTCTGCTCAACCCCTTCAACATGGAAAAATTTCCTTCTGCCCTATCCCCTCCTTGCTTCTGGCCTGGTATATGCTTTCACTGAGTGTCCTCCAGTCCCTGATGGTCACTTTCCAGAGAAGTTGAGCAGTGAGGCAGAGTAATTGAGATAGTTCACAGAGAGTACAGACCACGCCTGTCTACACAGAGGAAGCTTGCATTTCACAGTTGACACAGAAAGCACAGCTCATTTCAGAGGGAATCAGAGAGTTTATTCTGAAGCCAAATAGGAGTGACCATGACCCAGGAACACAGATTTAGATTACCTCAGATACCATGTTCCAACATGTAATAGTTTCATTAAGTTTTTATAGAAACAGACAGAACAAAGGAAGTCATAAATGAGGCACTTTTCAAATAACATTGGTGGAGACATCAGGTAGACAGGTTTCAACAAAACTGGAAAATCTTTGTTACAGACCTCAAGTGTTATCTGGTGACATTCTTATCCTCTAGGTTGGTTAAAGCTAGGAATCTGTACATTTCAACAGGATTTACCTGATGGTCACAGGATGTCAGGTCACACACAGAAGTGGGTAATAAGTGGCAATTAGGGGGCTAAAGGTAGTTTCTCCCAATCTATACGATTCCATCTCTCCCCAATTACGGATGCTCTAATCAGTCAGGCAGTCTGGTTAACTGGCTAACAGACATGACTATCTTTTCTCCCTGGGAGCGCCAGAGCACAGTATATCAATTATTTCTTCATACCAAATTGTGATTTAATCTGGATTATTTGGCCATGTAGTTTTTGAGGGGAGTTGCTATGCATCTTTGTTAGGACAGTTCTTGGTATCTCTGCACTGTCTAGTACATATAGGTATTCACTAAGTGTAATAAGTAGACCAGGTATGGTGGCACATACCTTTAATCCCAGCACTAGGGAGGCAGAGGTAGGAGGACTGTTGTGAGTTCAAAGTCAACCTGGGTCTACAGAGTGAGTTTTAGGTTAGCCTGAGCTAGAGTGAGACCCTACCTTGAAAAAAAGTGTAATATAATGCTTGGGTTTGTGTGTGCACAGGGCTTTTTCTAATGTCTACTTTCATATTCTAGCCTATCTTCAGATCCAATTTCACCCTCCTCAGCCCTGGGAGGTGGGAAGACACACCGTAGTGATGTGCGGAGATGCTGGGATGGGAAGATCCAGGAAGCTCAGTGGGCAGCACTGGCTTCCTCTGTGCTTTGTTCTACTAAGGGAGCTGGGCCCCATGCACACACCATGCACACATCACAGCCATGGAGTTACCCGTCACTGAAAGACAGTTCAGAGCTCCAAGGTATTCATGGAAACAAGAATTGTTGTTGCTCTTGGATTTCAAGACAGAGTCTTGCTGTGTAGCCCATAGTGGCCTCAAATTCAAGTTCTTCTTGCCTCAGCCTTTCCAGTACTGGATGTTTGGTGTGTCCTGTCATATCTGCTAGTCTTAGAATCAGAGTGCTCATTCACATGTCTAGACAGTGAGGTACTTGGATTTACTCTGCCTTCTGAATCACAGTGTTAGCCTATATTCAGGCAGGGCTACAGGCTGAGAAGAGTGCAGGCTTTTGTTTGTGACGTGCATATGTGGACTCCTGGTTTTACTACTTATTCAAAGTCCATTCAAATAGTTTTACTGAATTGTTGTTATTTTGGTTTATGGAAATCTATGTAATTTATGTAGTTGTATATTACATTACTGGAAATATATTTTAATTTTTCACCTCTGACCTGGGGTTCATTTTTCTAATGTAGATATTAAAATAAATAGAATATATCTCCCAAGTAGTTCTATATGCTTCTAACTTGTAGTAATGTACCAACCTGTGTCACTAAAGTCTCTTTTTAAAAATTATTTTATTTATTTTCAAGCAGAGAGAGATAGAAGATAGAATGGGTGTACTAGGGTCTTTAGCCACTACAAACAACTTCCATATGTACCACTTTGAGCATCAGACTTTACATGGGTACTGGGAAATCTAACTTGGGTCCTTAGGCTTTGCAGGCAAATGTCTTAACTGCGGATCCATTTCTCCAGCCCCTAAAGTACACCTTGGCATGGTGATTCAGAGCCATAGTCCTAGTACTTGGCTTAGGTGGCTGAGACAGGTGGATGGTGAGTTCTGGGCAAGTCTCCCCTCCCTTCCTTCTCCCCCACTCCCCTCTCAAAAAAAAAGTGTCTTTATGAGCTTCCTCAAAACTGAGGATGATTAAAGTTCCAAACTTATCATCAATTCATGCCATAATTATTTAAAAGATTATAGGAAATTCATTTTCTATCTTTTTTTTTTCTAAACACAGGCTTGAAAGGAAAACTCTCAGCATGTGTCATTTAGGATGGCCTGTGAACTTGTACTTTGTGAATTGCAGTGTTCTGTGAAAAATGCTAAATGGGTTTTTATTGGCATGATCTTGGGGATGGTATCCATGTGTCCTCAAAGCATTGAAAAATACACTCTATTTATTCACTCTGTTGGGCTGAGCAATCGGAAATGAGTTTCACCAAGCCTTCCTCACTGGAAGAAAGGCTGCTTGTATCAGTTAGGTGGAACATCCCATCTTGGGGTCCGTTGGGGTCATCTTGCGGGTGGCTCTCTGCACAGCTGTTGCTCCTAGCCTTGTGGTGGACACCATTACTAAGAGAAGGCTTTGTCTGTGGTGGATAAGTGAACTCTGTTTGGACTTTCCTCAAGCAATGTGTATTTTCTAATAGTCCAGCCAGACATGCTTCACCCAATAATTTAAATGACAATCATTTTAGAACCCAATTTATGTTAGTTTAAAAATAGGCATTGCCTTTAGATAACTGACCATGGGTGTCTTTAGGTTCTGATGAACTCTTAGAATTCACAAAACTCTAAGCCGGGTGTGGTGGCACATGCCTTTAATCCCAGCACGGCAGAGGTAGGAGGATTGCCATGAGTTCAAGGCCACCCTGAGACTCCATAGTGAATTCCAGGTCAGCCTGGACTAGAGTGAGACCCTATCTTGAAAAAACAAAAAAAAAAAAGAATTCACAAAGTTCTGGTTTAGACTCTCAAAGGCAGCCAACACTTGAGGCCACGTAAACCCCTGTAGAAGCCAGTGTGCTTGTGACTTTGGGCCCGCTTTCTGGTGTACACTGCTTCTTTGTTCCACTATTTGCAGAAAAATTTCGGCAGGATAAGAAATTATTGATTATAGAATAAAATCTGACTTCTAGCACTACTTTTTCTGGATATTTTTCAGTTCACTAGGAAAGCAAGTCTGACATGCTAATTTTAAGGCAATAAGGACACTGAATTGATATACCCTTGATTTTATTTAAGATGAGTCTAGAATTTTCCTTAGGGGACAGTGTAAATGTCAACCCCAAAGATGAGAAAATGGAACTAGTGACAGTTCTTGCCTGAGGCTGAAAGTCAGCTTATCAAACCATGTAACAACATCATTCATTTATGGAGGTGAAGAATCAGTTATCAAAGTGTGAAGTGATTCAATTTATCATACCCAAGTCCATACCCTAGAGACTCTGTCAAACAAAGATGATTGGACAAGCTTGGGATCAGGGAGCTCTTGAGTTTGTAAATTTATATTGAGCTTGCATTGATGTATTTGAAATATGCATTGAATTTTATCCCAAATTCAAATAAATACTTGAAGTATTTTGACTTCATTGAAGAGAAAACCCCAAAGGGCAGTGTTTTTTTAAAATCATGACTATAAAATGTACGAAATGTTTGTTTTTAATGTTGGAAAATCTGTATTCATGGGATACCATTCTTCTAATAGTTTTAATGACTATCATCACTCACACCTTTGTTTAATCATTTCCTTGAGGCTAGTACTTTTTAATGGCATCACTTTGTGACATGTCTTTGTGATATTTTCAGCAACACTAAATCATATATTATTTTTATGACTCCACTGTGTTTATAATGTTACTTTTTAACATCAAAACAAATATTGTTTGAAAGGAGAAAATATGGAGGCTTTAAGTGCATTTTGTTTATAAAAGGAAATATTACCCACATTGTAGTAATTGATATGTTTCTGGCAGAAGGCTACTGTGAATATTTTGCATTGCACAAACAATCATTGGGACATCTTCAAGATTGCCAAGAGGTACTATGATAGAAGTTCCACAGAGTAACATTGTCTGAAACCTAGGCAAAGCATTTATAGTTTTTATTTGTTGTATATCTATTTAGATACAAGCTAGATGCTTGCTTGCAGTAGGCATTTTCACTATAACATAAATGCTGAATCTCTAAAAGGAATTTCCTTAGATGTTAACTACCCAGTGATGAACATTATCTTATAGAGAATAGTTTCAGTTTGTGGTTCAGTAGGAATGAAGACTGTTGCTAATACTGAGAAATGAGGTTATTTAACTTAGTAGCAATAATACTTTTAATATATCATTTTTTTTTGTTTCATAGGTCACTGAGTGTCCAAGTTAAACCTCCACATTGTCTGTAGGCTGAGTGAACAGCACACTTGCTGGGTGGGCTCTAGTGTGTTGTTCAAAAATATGTGGGTGCTGTTTAGCAACATGGAGCCTATAGTTTTCCCATGTGATTTGTCTACCAACTCTTAGGCTTTGGCACACTTTTCTTGGCCAAGATAGGGTGAACAGAATTTCCCAGCTGGACATTTTCTGGTAAGTGAGGTGTTGAGAGGATAAATAGGTTATTTTGTGACATTTAACCACAGATTCTAAGTCTTTATAAGGCCTGATATTTTTCAATGATACAGTGTGGCTTGTTTTTGTTTAAAAGCCTTTTTTAAAAAAAAGATGGGATATTTTTAAGCTCTTAAAATTCTTAAAATGAGAGGGCCTGAATGAATTATCAGCTTTAATCTAAAAAATGACAAGAGAATTTGGGCTGGAGAGATGGCTCAGCGGTTGGGGCACTTGCCTCCAGTGCCTAAGGCCGTGGGTTCAATTCCCCAGGACCCACATAAGCCAGACCCACAAGGTGGTGGCCCTGGTGTGCTCTCTCTCTCTCTCTCTGTATTTCTGCTTGAAAATGAATAAATTAAAAAAGACAAGAGAATTTGTTGTCACTGCTACATATAAAACATGACTGCATCATTGGTTGGCGGTGGATTGATTTCATATTCGTCATGCCGTTGGGTTCATTGAGTATAAATAAAACCTGTCTATGGCTTGGGGGTTTCACGGAGGTTATGAAAATAGAAAGGGAAACTATTTCTGTGTATATAATTTATATAAGCACAATTTTTACTTTTCAATGTTCACCAGTCACTTAAGCCTTGAAAGTAATTCTCTGCTTTGCTTGTCTCATACTGCCAAGCAAGTTCCTGTTTAAAGTATGTAATTTAATCACCATACAGTAATTTCTTATGTAAATACCATATCTCAACTTTCAATCTAACAGCTTTATTTTTCTCAGTTAGCTTTGGTTCTTATTTTAGCATGTGAATTGGGATAGAAGTTCTACTTATGTTAGCGGAAAACTGGTCCACTAAATCATCATTACCCCAACTTTAGTTAGGAGATTTTAGGGATACCATTTGTTTGGGGAGAGCCTCTTATCATATTTATTTTGATTCCTAAATTTCTTCATGATACATAAACAAAACTCATTCTTAAATTTCTTTATGATGCATAAACAAAATCTGTCCTTAAAGTTCTTTATGCTGCATGAACAGAGTCTATCTTAAAAGGACATCCTTTCAGGTACAATAAGATTTAAAATGTTACTGACTGTGTGTGTCATTAATATGACCTGTGCTTCACCAAAAACCTAGGGCTCTAGTTCCTAGTTTTTTCACACTAGAATAACTTCTAAGATTCAGATATCCACGAGGAGAACACAAATATAGCTCAGGGGTAGATAATAGTCTTGGCATGCTTGATGCCTGGGTTCAGTCCACAGTGCTAAAACAAAACAAAAAACTACAGAATACTTTGTATTAACTTGTTTGAAGTGAGTGATATCCTATTACAATGAACATGCTAGTTGTACTTGAAATAGTCGAAGAGTCTGAGGCCTGTCACATGCTAAGTGGTCACTCTACCACTAAGTTATTTCCTCAACCAGAAATGTTCTTATTTTATATTAGGTAGTAGTATTTGATTTACATGGAAATTAACTATGTAAAGGAAGAAATTGATAAATGAACTGCATTAAAATTAAGAAACTACATCCAAAAAAATCATAGGATGTCAAAAAGGCAAGCCACAGTAGGATGAGATATTGCAGAGAAGCAGCCACAATATACAAAGAAAACAAAAGAAAACTGCTTTCCACCATCAAAGACACAAGAACTTGAAGAAGCAGACCACAGAAGGAATGCGCTTATTTGGCTAAGAAGCCTGAAAACTTTTCTAAAAACTTTATTTGCACATGGTGAGTTTGTGTATGTTCATGTGCATGGTCACACCAGGGCCTCAGGCTGCTGCAGACACATGCCAGTCACTTTTTCTGTCCTGCGTCTCGTGGTGGCTTGGGAATTGAACCAGAATCAACTCTCTCCATACTGTCACACTCTCCTCACACTCCATACTGTTAGACCCCCCTCACACTTTCTGTATTCTACACCTGTTTTAAGTCCTTTATATTTCATGTCTCAATATGTTACATTTTTCTTGAGGTCAGGAACTGTTTCTTATTTCTCTTAGCATAGTGCATTGCTTACATTAAATAACCAGAAAGTGTTGACTACCTCCACTTTTTATGGAAGACTTAATGGTAACATACCAGAATTTTTTTATTCCATATTTCTTTTTTCTCATAAAGGAAAAAGTTGGAATTTATTATAAGATGGCCTTGAAATTTTTAGCAATCATGTCTCTGACCTCCTTTGAAAAAGTATCCAGAATGTGTCAGTATGATGAACTTTGTCTAAGTTTAGATTCACATGGTGTATATGATATTAAATAAAAATTGAAAGATCCAGAGTTATTACATTGGTTTGGACAGTGTGTGAGAAATTAGTTACAAAGTTACATAACTAGAAGGTTATAATGGAATTTTCTAGCATATTTCCTAGTTTGCTTTTCATTTCAATCCCATGTGTTTAGAAGTGCTAATTTTTATGAGTAAACGGCTGGCTTAGCCCTAGAAGTTAGTTTGACTGAAAAAAACCAACAGTTTAATATGTTGATTACATTGATATGATAATTTTGTTTTTCTAATAGTGTAGGGTGGGAACAATAAATTTATTGGCCGACAAATTAGGTTTCTTTATTTATGAAACATTTAAAAAAATTGTAGTGCATGCCAGCTTCAAGTGGCAAATTTTAATTATGGTAATTGCTAAAGGTGTCAGATACTCTAAAAGTTTCAAATATTTTTCTTTATCATTTTCAGATAACTTAATGGTCAAACTTTAAATATCACTTGATCACTGAAATTTTTAGTGTGTACTATTTTAGAACAATTTCAGATTTACAAAAATATTGCAATGGTATTGATCTAAGTCATAGCTACTTAATTAGCTTTTCTATCAACAACAACAAACCATCATCATCATCATCTTGAGACAGCTGCCCTCAAACTCGATATGTAGCAGAGGATGACCTTGAACTCCTCATCCTCCTGAGTTCACCTCCCAAGTGCTGGGATTATAGGCATCATGCAATAATGCTGCTGGCAAGCTTTTGTTTTTTAATATCCATGTTTCTAATTTTCATTCAATAGAAAAATATTTGTTTTATAGTTTAGGCTGCTGACAGGCTCAGGGTCAGAAGGACAGTTGGGCACTGGGGAAAGTAAGAGCGTGTATAATGAATGGTATTTTAGTACAAATACTTAGGTTTTGGCAGCCTCAAGTGTCTGGGCTAGGCTACTTGACCCATATTACCCACACCCCCATACACATACACCAAAACATAAGAAAGAGCCAGAGGTTTCCTGTGCCTTAGAAACATATAAATACAAAGCCGGGCATGGTGGTGCATGCCTTTAATCCCAGCACTCAGGAGGCAGAGGTAGGAGGATCGCTGTGAATTCAAGGCCACCCTGAGACTACATAGTGAATTCCAGGTCAGCGTGGACTAGAGCTAGACCCTACCTCGAAAAAACAAACAAACAAAAACAAAGAAAGAAAAAAAACATAAATACAAATATTTGTATGTATAAAATATTGAGCTTGGTTTATTGAGCTTTAAGGAAAGAATTGGTCATTGGGGACAGACAGGCAACTCAAGCAGGCAAAGTTGTGAGGCAGAATTTCTTCTTTGGAAACCCCAGTTTTGCAATTAAGGCCTTTCAATGGATTGGAATGTGTTGAATTGGGTTACATACATTACTCAAAGTAATCTCTTGGATGTAAAGCCACCCATTGTGATGTTAGCCACATCTAAAAATACCCTCACAACAGCACCTGGGTTCAGTAGGGTTTGTTTTGTTTGCTATGCTGGGAAGGATATCACACATTCATTCAGAGGACTCTACTACTGTTACACCCTAAACTCTAGATTAGTGTTTAAATGAGTACTGAAGCCTCACCAATATACTATGTAAAATCAGTGGTCATACCTAATGCAGCCTGAGGTA
>PVHP010027452.1:0-23932 GCA_004024765.1 Zapus hudsonius | reverse complement strand
TTCTTTCTTTCTTTCTTTCTTTCTTTCTTTCTTTCTTTCTTTCTTTCTTTCTTTCTTTCTTTCTTTCTTTCTTTCTTTCTTCTATTTTTTGAACCAAAGGTGGCAACCAGGGCCTCTCTTATGTTAAGGAAGGGCTTTAACCATGAGCCACATCCCCAGTTTCTCTAGCCTATCCCAGGGTACACTGAAGTCTAGTGCTTAAGACACAATGAACAGAAATAATCCCAAGAGCCAAAGAAATAGTAAACTAGAAAAATAACCAGGAACAGATGCATTTTAACTATCATGTTTATTTTAGATTTAATTATGCATTTGAATAATTCAATTTTAATATCAGCTGTATTATAACAAATTCACAAATATCATAAAAAACTTTAAAAAATTAGTTCTAATAATAAAAGTCTAGCAAGTCACTGAACAAGAGAGAAATAGAAATAAGAAACAACAATCTTGTTTGCATTTGGGAAACTAAGTTTAGTAATCAAAATTAGAAATATAATTAATAGTAATCAAGATTAGAAATATAATTAAAGGAAGAGTGAATACTTGCAAAGAAGATAACTCAGTTGAGGGTTGGGGAGATGGTTCAGTTGGTAAAATTCTTTCCTGTGAAAATATGAAGACCTGAGTTCAGTACCCATGTGTCCGTGGTTGGGGAAACAGAGACAGGAGGATGTCCATCCACCTGGGGCTTACTGGCCAGCTAGTGCAGACACATGAATGAGCTTTGGGGCTGGTAGAAGCCCTTACTAGGTGGTGATCAGCTGACCTTCATAAGTGCACACACATACACCTACACACATGTGCACTCCTACATATAAACATGTATGCACATATCATACACATATACACGAGCAAAAAAATAACTCATTTCAGTAATGTTCATTGACACATTTTCTTTTTTTTAGACAAGGTCTCTTTATGCCATTTGGACGGTCTCCTGCCTCCATCTCTCTTAGAAGGAACAGTCATGGTCCAGAGTTAAGACAGAGGGGACTGTAGCTAATGAGGAACAGCAAGTGGCAAAACCACACATCGTCTTGCAGTCCGGTCATTTTCAGTGGGAATTGTTCAAAGACCCTTTTCTTTACAAGCTCTGCACACAGTGGAATGTATTTGTTTCCAGGAGGGGCTCTTGATTACAACCTGCACTTATAGGAAACATATTTGAAATTACATTTGTTGGAGTGCTGAAGGAGGTCCACAATGATGAGCACCTCGTTTGCATCAGACTACAGAAAGCTCGGATGAGGAGGAGCACCCAGAAAAACCCCACCACTCTGCACCCATGCTGTCATTTCCCTACAATGTGCCTTGTGATCTAATGTGAGGAGTTAGTGCAAGGATAGAAATATAACATGTTAGTGAGCTAGTGTTACATGCATCAAGCACGCTTGAAATAAACTTTAGATCACTCTGGAATGCCAAGTATAATTCCAGGGTTCTCATACCCATCACTGACGGATCCCTGCAAACATCATGCCAGTTAATCAAGTCTCATTCTACAGAAGGGTAACTTAGACTTAGCATGGTTGTCACACACAGATGAGTTACACAAGTGATTTATTAATCTGGAGCCAGCATTTTTCTTATGATTTGGGAAGCGTAAATTGAGTGGAAAAGTGGCTCATTTTAACACGAAGATGTTTCTTCTTGCTGTTGTTCATGGACTTACGTACAAACACAGACAGTGAAACCATGATTGCATGATGAGTGGAGCTGAATTAAGTCTTAAAACTTACCAGGAGTGGTGGTTTGACTCAGGTGTCCCCCATAAACATGTGTTATGAATGCTTGATCGGCTGATAACAATTTGGGTATTAGAACCTTATTAAAGCTGTGTTGTTGGGGGCAGACTTATGGGGGTTCTAGCCAGCTCCCCCTTGCCAGTGTTTGGCACACTCTCCTGTTGCTGTTGTTCACCTGATGTTGGCCAGGAGGTGATGTCCACCCTCTGCTCATGCCGTCATTTTCCCTGCCATCATGGCATTTCCCCTCGGATCTGTAAGCCAAGATAAAGATAAACCCTTTCCTCCCCCAAGGTGCTTTGTGTCAGCAATGAGAAAGCTGACTGCAACAGTCTCTCTGAATAATCTATTTCTATAAATATACTGTCTGTGTCTAATAAAGATGACAGAGCTAAAGGCAAAACCCAGTTATCTGAAGGGTTCAACCAAGGGTGTATAAACCATGTCCCTAGAAGAGGGATGTTTGAATTCCACAGGCAGATGATAACCCTCTCATGGGTTTGCTCAACACTAACGAAGCATTTTTCTCTCTCGTGAGTTTTCCTTCTGAGGCAAAATTCTGGGGCTGCCTAACCTGACGCCAGTCCACACCGGTCAATATCAATCCTCCGCCAAATGTTATTAAATATCTCTTTGATACCTATTTACAACTAAGAAAATAATTTCACTGCCAAGGGATTGTAAATGTGTGAAAGGCACCTTTGACAGCTAACCTCACTCACTGTCTGCGGTCCCGGCTCTGGGTGCTGCGGCTTCCAGACTAAGATGAAAGATATAATTAAGGAAACATATGAAGGCTAGTGCAGGGCTGGAGATTAATTAGCTGTGCGTCAATAATCTCATCAATATCCGATTAACAAATGACACATTGCCCAATGAAACGTATTGATTCATGCCCACTCCTCACTGTTAATAAATTGAAGCTGGTTTGCTAAATGAGAAAACTGACAAAGTACCAGGCTGTGAATACTGCCCCGCTATTGTGATAAAAACCACAAAATTAGCCTGAAGTATATATGGCGCTTAATTTAGGAGGACTGTCACTCCACTTATGAAGCTTGTTAATGAATGACGGGAAAATGCAAAGGAATTTTATGGAGAACTTATTCGAAAGGACTCAGGAAATTTCCCAAGGGCTGACATCGGAAAAGCAGAGTGTGCATATAGATGCACTTAAACCTCAGGTGGTGCTTTGTTGTTGACAAGGGAAAAAGAAGTTTGTTTGCTTTTTATTTTTTAAATACTTTTATTTATTTGAAAGAGAGAGAATGAATGAATGAATGGATGGATGAGTATGGTCCCCCCCCAGCGCCTCCAGCCGCTGCAAACACACTCCAGACACATGTACCACTTTGTGCCTCCGGCTCTACGTGGTTCTGGGGAATCAAACCCAGGCCTGCAGGCTTTGCAAGCCTTTTATCTACTGAGCCATTTCTCCAGCCCCTTGTTCTGCTTTGTAAGTATCGCCTTCTCGGAATGAGAAGGTTGTTTAATTTTTGGGAGCTCACGATTTCATACTTAGCTGTTTGAGATTATGAGCATTTCTAGGAATGCTGTCCTTGGGCTTTGTTGTTACTTTATCTTGTACATGCATGATATTATGATGTGTAGTGTATGTAGGTGTGCGTCAGATGTATGCACCTTGTGTGTGCACGTGCGGAGGCCAGGTCAGCGTCCTCTGCATGTTCCCTTGAGATGGAACCTCTCACTGATGCTTGCGTTTGCGTTCACAAACCCCAGCTCCTCTCTGGTCTCTGCTCTCCACAGGACTGAGATTACAGATGTGTGTGGCTCTGCCCAGCTGTTTATGTAGGTCCCGGGAATCAAACTCAGGTGGGCTCAGGTCCTCTCAGGTCCTCCTGCTTGCATGACAAGTGTTCTTACCCAGGGAGCCATCTCCCCAGCTCGGCTGGGCCTTTGCTTTTTGATATAATGCAATAGAGAAGAGAGACACTGGTCTCACTCAGGTCTATCCACATGTAAGAGTGCACGGTTGTGTGTGTGTGTCTGGACATGTGCATGCAACGCTTCTGTAAAGTGTTGGGCCAATCATGAACTTTGGTCCTCACCTGGCCTCCTCTTGGGTGGCCCTGGCCTGAGTAACACCCACACGGTCACTTCTCTTCTACCTCTAGACCCTTGATTCTCTCTGGCTCCAATTTTTGAGGTCAGCTGTTTCCCAGCCAGCCTTGCTGCTGGGAAGGTGAAGGCTATAGCAATTATAATTGAGTTTTCTCTTTAGCCCGTGACAGAGAGGTGGTAATAGGGCTGGGCAGGAGGGGATCAAAGTGATAATGGTGAAGACCAGGGCTCAATATCTGTTCACCCCCCACGGAGACTGTAGTTGGGAAATGCCAAAGAGGGGATAGAGAAGGCGTCACTAATAAGGGGTCTGGTCTACCCCACAGCTCTGAAGCCACAGTTGGCCTTGGACTGTCTGGAATGTTCCCCAGGGAGTGCACGTGTTGAGGATCCCCTGTGAGGCAAACATCTGCTTGCAGAAATGCATCTGCATGGTCCCAGGTAAGGCAGAAGGGAAAGGAACTGGTCCCCTGGGGACTCTTTGGAGGCCTTAGGTTAGGGCATCTGGAGGAAGGAGAAGCTTGTAGCCCTAACTCTTCAGCTAACTGGACAGGAGGAAGGCAAGCAAGAATCTGTGAGCCACCAGGGACTGGCCTGGATGTTTATTTATTCATTTTTGTAGCAGAGAGATAGAGAGAGAGAACACCAGGGCCACCACCTTGTGGGTCTGGCTTATGTGGGTACTGGGGAATTTGAACCCGGGTCCTGGGGAACTGGAGGCTGAGCTGTCTCTCCAGCCCTGGCCTGGGTGCTTTAGTCTGTGCCTAGTCCAGCACCCCATGGGGAACCAGAGGCAGTTCAGCATCAGGCATCTTTAAAGGGAAACGAAAATAGGAACACGTTTTGGGGGCTGTCTGGAAATTGAAGCCAAACCCTTTAACTGTGCTGTGAATAAGTAATGACATTCGCTGTAGCAGAGAGACTGGGTAACATATTCTTTGAAGTTCCTGAAAGTGCTAAGATTTCTTAACCCTCTTAACATATGTCTTTGTGTGGTAGAAGGATCACCAGGATTATAGCCCCTGAGACTGGAGTAAATAGCTGGGAATGATGGCGCACGCCTTTAATCCCAGCACTCAGGAGGCAGAGGTAGGAGGATTTTATGAGTTCGAGACCAGCCTGAGACTACATAGTGAATTCCAGGTCAGCATGGGCTAGAGTGAAACCCTACCCCCCCCCCCAAACAAACAAACCAAAAACAAAAAATAGGCATTCCCACGTCCAAGATGCAGAGTTCCCTGGTTTTTGGTCCAAAGGATGATTTGTTCATCTCTTCCCTGGGCCCTCCCTCTCCATGGGGTTCCTGTGAGCAGATGCGCATGCTTGGGGCATCTCCATCTTTGTAAGCCCTTTGGAGAGAAGCTGGGTCATTAAGTTGCATTGACTCTAATTAGTGATCAGGAGGGAATATAAATCAATAATTGTCATTAATACAGTGAAACCTGTTGAAGCCCATTTCTTCAAAATTGGCATGCTCGGGAATGGAATTTCTTTTTCGAGTTTCTGAAACAGAAAATAACTAATTTTTACAGGGTTCACAGAAGACAGACTTACATTGTGTGAATGAGTTCTCTTTAAAAATATTTTTATTTATGAGAGAGAGAGAGAGAGAGAGAGAGAGAGAGAGAGAGAGAGATGTCCAGATGCATGAGCCTCTTTGTGTCTCTGGCTTCACACAGGTACTGGGGAGTTGAACCCGGGACCGCCAAGCTTTACAAAAAAGTGCCTCTAACCACTGAGCAATCTCTCCACTCTGTGTGAACTAATTCTCAAGGACTGTAATTCATAAAAGGAGATCTTGTTAATTACAAATTTTCATATCAGCAGTTTAGTTTCTTTGTTAGGAGACATTTTTGGTTTTGTCCCAAGGTATTCTCCAAAACCACCTTGTTTGTGTGACAGTTTTATTGAAAAGCATGGCTTCTGTCCTGATAGGCTGCATTATCGAGCTCCTTCTACACACCAGGTAGTTTATACGCACTAGACCAATGCTCACATCCATCTCTGTTCTAAAAATAGTGTACACCGTCTGCTAAGGAAAGTGACAGTCAGAGAGCTTAAGTAAATTGCCTTACACCACCTAGATCGGAGCTTATTCTAGACTCGTGCCTGTGATTTTTCAATTTTTAATTAATTAATTAATTTGAGAGAGAGGCAGACAGAGAGAGAATAGGCACACCAGGGCCTTCAGCCACTGCAAACGAACTCCAGACACATGCGACACCTTGTGTATCTGGTTTTACGTGGGTACTAGGGAATCAAACTCAGGTCCTTCTGCTTTGCAGGCAAACACCTTAACTGATGAGCCATCTCTCCATCCCTGATGCCTATGATTTTTAAGCACTAGTGCATTCTGCCTTTAATAACTAATGCTTGCCCAGAGCTTGGCAGGAACTGCCTGATAATTGCCAGCACTCACAGGTGGTTTCATGCAACACCAGCTTTTCAGAGATGCAATGCATGGCGGTCTCCAAGGTCCAAGGCTTTGCTAGGCTTCCACTCTCTAATCCCGAAAGGGGTGAGTGTGCATAAGGAAAATATACCTCATTGTGTCATTAAATCTACCACCAGGATAAAAATATCTGGGCTCTTGGACCATTGCTGGCCTTGGGGAAGCTCTGAGGACAAACAAACTAAAGGGGACAGTTCGCTGCAGTGTGTGATGACAGTCGAGGTGCCTTGTGCGTGTGGCAGGTGAGCATGGCCCAGGTTTTATCCCTCATCAATTTCAGTCGCTGGATGTGGGTTATTCGGGGGTTTCACAGCAGCTGCTCTCTTGGCCGGCTCCGCTGTTACTTGTGCTGGTGAGTCAGATTTCATGGCCAATTAGGAGACAAGGGGAAGCCTCCCTTGTGGAAAGGACACAGCTGCTCGGGCAGAGCGACTTCAAGATGCTCTGAACACGCCCGTAAATCTCACATCCTTGCCCCTGATGCGGGCACCGAGAGAAGTGAGGCAATCCTGCATGGGGTGTGTGCAAATTAACACACATGCATACAACACACACGTCACACTGTAGATCACATATGCAGCCATGTAAGTACTGCAAATATAAATGTATGAGGGATATATATTAGTTTTTAATTCGTATATTATGTGCCTCAGAATATATAATGGATATATGTCTACCTACTGATGGTTGTCTTTCTTTTTACCTACATAAAACTCATGTACACATATATGACATATATACATACATATTTACAATACACATAAATGCACACATGTACATATATTCACATATACTCATGGTTGTCTTTCTTTTTACCTATATAAAACTCATGTACACATATACAGACATACATATGTATCTATACATATTTATAATATGCATAAATTCACACATGTACATACATATATACACCTATACATACATATACATCTATATACATTCATATACACATATGCACATATACATATACACATACGTATCTTGCTGTATGAAAGAATAAGTCATGTTATTACATCTGCAAGGACATATATTCGTACCATGTAAACATCCTATGTATTAGTCCTCCCAGATTGTGAATGGCCGTCTTGGAGAGAGGATGCAGGTCAATGCGACACCCTGGGAGTGTGACAGTCCAGACAAGAGGCACTGAGTGGCCAAACTCAAAACAGCAGAGGGAAGCAGGGAACCACAGGATTTGGAATATTCAGCTTCCTCCATGGGAAACTGTGAGAAAGATCAGACATATATGTATGCTGCTTGTTTGATCCACTGGTGGGGATCATTGATGACCTCCGTCTTGTCCTATAAAAGTGTCTGCATTTTTTGATATTTTTAATGAAAAACAATTACTTTTATAAACAAGAAACTGTTTTCATGTGAATAGTGATTTGATTATGGTTTGAGGGTGTCTATTTGGATTTTTGGTTAAAGTGGTAGAATCAGGGACCCCCAAAGAAACGTGCGGGTAGTGGGGAGGCAAGAACATAACATATAATATAATCTTTTCATCAAGAGACAAGATCTGAAAAGAACTTATTAAACCAGGTGAGGACCCCACTCCCACCACCAAAAGTAAGCAGGAATCAGCGTGGATCAGAGCAGGAAGTGGTTCTCGCTCACAATTGCCTCGCCAGCAACAGGAAACCGCAGGGAAAGGGTTCTTCCCACTCAAGCCAGCCCTGCAAATCAGAGGAACCCGAGGAGAAGGACAATGGGGACCAGGTGAGCACCTCCAGACCAGACTCAGATAGCATTCCACAACCTCCCCTTCCTCATAGGCTGGAACAGGTAACACTGGAGATTCCAGAAAGCCAAGGGCTCTCATTTGATCTGCCCCCACACAATAACTAAACCAGCAGATCTGAACCCTAACCAACCTAGTCAGCTGAGGCAAACCCCTAGCTAGTATAGTGATGTTAGTGAGACAGAAACTCACTGTGAAAGTTCCTGGGCTGATTAACACTGGGGCAATAAAACAACCCAAATATGGATTGTGATGGTTTAGTTTAGTTGTCAACTTGACCTTCTTAGTAATCTTTCATGGGTCTCTGAGAATGTTCACAGGAAGGCCGCCCTCTCAGTAGGGGGCAGGATGTAAGGAAGCTCAAAGAAGCTAGAAGTAAACATCCTTTCCTGTGTGGGCAGTGCAGGAAGGAAATTCCAGAGACACAGGGAGTCAACAAGTGTGAGGAAGGTTTCAAGACCCCACCCTAAGACTATATAAAAGGGGAGAAAAATCTTTCCTCCCCCTGCCTGCTTGCTGTTGTGTGTGGTTCTGTTTGCTGTTGGTAGGGTTCTTTCTGCTGTCAACAAGAAGCTGACTACATCAGGTAGGTTATATGCCGTGTGTGTGTGTGTGTGTGTGTGTGTGTGTGTGTGTGTGTGTGTGTGTGTGTGTGTGTGTGTGTTTGTGTGTGTGTGTGTTGCAGTTTGTTGGTTAAATGGATATTTTTGCCTATTAAATTGCCTTGTAGATATCTATGTTTATGTCCATGGATGAGTGCTGGTCTCAATTTGGTCAGAGAAACTTCTTTGTGCCGATGTCAATGATTACTGGGAAGACTCAAAATTCACCAAGGTGCTGGGCTTAGCGGATAAGGGGTTTGCCTGCAAAGCAGAGGGACTGGAGTTCAGTACCCCAGGACCCATGGAAAATCAGATACACAAGGTGGCCCACATGTCTGGAGTTCTCTCTCTCTCTCTCTCAAATAATTAAATAAAATATTTAAAAAACTTCATCAAGGTGCTGAATGGAGTGTTCAGCACTAAGTGAGACATTTATCTCACAGCCTCCAATGATCAAGGAACATTGTAGAAGAGTTGGCAGAAAGAATGTAAGAACCAAGGGATGGGGAGGGAGGAGTGATTTAAAGCACCGTTTTTTTTCTCAGACACCAAGTGGCCATTGCAATTATGATAACATGACAATTGTCTGTCATTACTTTCACCATGTCATCATGGGTGATGGAAGAGGAAAAAAAAAAAGATCAAAATAGGACCAGTTGGAAAGAAGGGGTCCAGAGGAGGGGGTAGCTGAGGGGATTATGATCAAATTACCTTACATACATATATGAAAATGTCAAAAAGCTTAATAAAAACATTTTATAAATATTATAAAAATCACATTTCATATATACTATATTTTTTATATTATAAAGAGTCCTGATCAAGGAATAAAATAAAAAGAAAGTAAGTCCATTTCATGTCTCACCTTTGCTCATTTCTGTCTCTTTAACTCTTCGGTCCTCAGCATGAAGGCACATTTTATAATACTCTCCTGCTTATATCACTTCGTGGACATTCTCCGTGGTTTATGGATGGGTAGGGGATTTGTAAAAGTAGCGTATGGGAACTTTGGGAGTACAGATGTATATCTGCATCTTTCTGCCCCTCTGTCTCCCCCTGCCTCTCCAGTCACCATCCCAACACAATGGGCAATCAGTGGATGCTTACTGAATGACTGAATTAAAAAAATGACACAGCCAGCCAGTGGAACTTAAAAAAAAAAAGGCTGTTGGTTTATAAAACTCTTCCAGCCACCTGTCATTTGAACCTGTTTATTCCATTTTCCTAAGAAGACTCTGCTCAAACCATTTGGTTAATTGTTAGAGAGATCAAAAGTGAATAATTAATGAAAATTCCATTTTCCTAAATTGTTGAATTCGAAACAAACGACTCCCTGAGTCATTGGGTTCCATGAAGTAGTTCGATGTTGACAGTTGGTTTGAAGAACCTGTCCGTGCCCTGTTTCTATAGAACCCCTGGGTAAACCCACTGTTCATAATCATATAGAAGCCTAGGCTGTGTGTCAGTAACAAAAAGATAACTTTCAGATGGCAATTTAGTCCCATGCTACTGAAGGCGAGCCAGAGTTCTATCCACGTGCCTTTCAAGCGACAGCTGGATACATCTTTCCCTTTCATAGGTGGAGCTGGTATCTCCTGTACTATTCATGACCCCTACCCCATGGACTGATCCAGTACACCCACCGAGGAAGGTCCCCAGTGGGTTGGGGACAGGGAGGAGGGAAATGCGGGGACTGTCACAAGATTTGCTCATACAGTGTATCTAATGAAGGATAATAAAGACGTCAAAAAAAAGAATGTCAGTTTGATTCTTTATAAAAACTTGGTTTAAAGGTTATTTTTCATTGATAAATTTCAATTGCATTTACTTCTGGTGTTGCTATGGTTTGAAGCTGGAAAGTTTTCCTAAGTTCCACATGTTAAACCCTTGGTGCCCAGCCATGGCAGTATTGGGAAATGGCGGAACCTTTAAGAGGAGGGAACTGTTTTAGTCACCTTCTTGTTGCTGGGACAAAGCACCCAAGAAAAGCAGTTGATGGGAAGAAAGGATTTATTTTGGCTTAGTCTTGAGGGGAAGCTTCATGATGGCAGGGGAAAGCATGGCACGATCAGAGGCTGGGCATCACCTCTGCCCCAGCAGGTGGAAGATAGATACCAGCTGGAGAATGAGCCCAACACTGGCAGGGGAGCTGGTATGACATGCCTAAGCCCACCCCTAAAAACATTCCTCCTCTACCTCCCAAACTGCCATCAGCTGGGGACCCAGCATTAGAAACACACGAGTTTATGGGCACATCTCACTCAAACCACCATAATTACTGTGGACATGCTATGAACCCACCACCTCATCTTTTTCCCTCCCTCCCTCCCTCCCTCCCTTCCTCTTCCTCTCTCTCCCTCCTTCCCTCATCCCTCCCTCCTCCCTCTCTTTCTCTTTCTTTCTTTCTTTCTTTCTTTCTTTCTTTCTTTCTTTCTTTCTTTCTTTCTTTCTTTCTTTCTTTCTTTCTTTCTTTCTTTCTTTCTTTCTTTCTTTCTTTCTTTTCTTCTTTCCCTTCTTCCTTTATTCCTTTCTTTCATAAGATATATATATATATATATAGATATATATCTATATATCTATATATATATAAACTTCCCATTACCTCCTTTGGTACCCTACTCGTCCCCCCTTTCTCCTGTCCCCAGGCTATGGGAAGTGAACTTCTTTTCTCTGACATGTTCTCCTCCGCCCAGAAGCAATGGGGTCAACTGACCATGGACTGGAACCACTCAGACCATGAGTCAAAATTAGCCTTTTGTCATTGTAACTTGATTATCTCTGATATTTTGTTACACCAATGGAAAGCCAAGACAGGTCTACAACATGTGTGAAATAGATTTGCATAACTTCATCAAGCTAACTAGCATGTGAGTTACCTCACATAATTATTTGTGATGAAAACACTTAGAAATGTACTCTCAGCAGTTTTCAAGTGGATGGTACATTAGTAACTGTGATCACCATGTTATACAGTAAGTGTCTTTAACTTAACTCCTAAGGACAGTTTGGTTTCCTTTAACCTAAATCTCCCCACCCCCACTGATGTATTGTGCATTAACACCAGCCCCCTGGACACTGGACTTCCTGCTACCCATGACCGAGTACATATGTGTGTACTCCCTGCTGCCCATGCCTGAGTACATATGACATGTCCTCACTGGGGGCATATCTTTGTAAGGTTAACTGGCCCTATACTTGCTGCTTCTGCGCTGCCAGGAGGTGAAGGAGCCCCTCCCTCACCCTGTCACCATGACATTCTGCCCAAGCCCATGGCCCAAGCACACAGAGACCCGACTGCCTGAAGCATATGCCCAAGTAAATCCTTCTTCCTATCAGTAATGTCGGGCATTTTGTCACAGTGATGAAATGTCCAACAGAAATTGTAGAAAGATGAAATAAAGTATGAAATTGCTGAATATTTTTTGATGTACTAAAATGCCAGTTTCACATAGTTTAACTTACAGAAGGCATGTGAATATGTAGATTATTTTTGAATTTTCCTTGAATTAGCTCAGGCTCAATTTGTACCTCCATTCCCCTCTCTTCTGGACCTTGACACATCGATAAAAGCCAAAAATAACTTCGGAGAACATTACATTTAACCTTTCAATTCCATTAGGTAATATACAATCTCAATGTGCTTTTTATTCAAAAACATATTTTTTTTGTTGTTTCAAACTTTAACCTTCAGTTTGAATTTACAGTTGGAAGCTTAAGAACTATTCAGGGTTGAAGGACCACATTTTAAGAACCTGTTTCTTGCAACCAAAGCCATAATTTACCTATTTTAAGACCCGATGTTAACGAATGATATAACTACAATTTTCTCAACAAAAGATGAGAGAAAGCCTTTGTTTATGTCTTTCTCTTCTAAAGCTGTTGCTTGAAATGGAATGTGACTTTACTAAGCTTGGGGGGCTGTGGGTTCTGGCTGGAAGGTTTATCAGATATGTTGTCTACAATAAGGCCCTGATTGGAGTTGATAACTTCTTTTATGGATTAAATAAATATTCAAAGAACTAACTCAGCTGACTTTGCAATGAGAAATCTGAAGACAAACCAAGCCTTCAACAATGTTTGGGCTCCTTTTCTGGAATGAGTTTACTTTTTTCTACATTTTCTAGGATATCACAGTGTTTTCAGTAAAATTAGGTGACGGTCCCTTTTCTATGTATGCCCTTTAAATAATAGTTTTTCACTAATGTTGTCTTTCTGTAAGAGCCTTTTTTCAGATACGTTAACTGACTATGCATTTATTCCATTTAGTTTCCACCGATTCTATTTTATATCCCAGAGATTATCTACCTAACAAAATTTTAACTACAAACCAGGCTGTCAGGTTTCTCCTGCATTTACAGAACTTTTGTTGTGATTGTTGTAGCTTTAGCACTAGGGATCAAACTCAGGGCCCTGTCCATGCTAGGCTATTCCTTTACCACAGGGCTAAACCCAAGACTGGAGAGGAATTTGTAGTTTTCCCTTACTGAGACCTGCTAGGGGGTCCTCGGTCACTGCTGACTCGGTCACTGCTGGGCATCTCCAGGGGATTCACCAACTGTGTCTTTATTCTCTTGACCAGAAGCATTGCTGGTATGTTTTCTCCGGGCAAAGGAGTTAGTTGCACATTTAAAACATTTCCACTAGTACACGTAGTGCTTCAAGTCTACTTCTCTGAATGATCACAACACTGCCAAACTGGTTTGTAGTGATCTCTACTCACCAAGAGGAGGTTCAAGATCCAGGTTCAAATGCAGCCTAATTAGTGCCTGAAAACTAACGTCCATGACATTTTAGCCAAATAATATGAATCTTCAGAGTATTTTTGTTTGTCCAATATATATACAGCCATTCATTCCATCTGTCCATCCAGGGATCATGCACCAGGAACTTCTGTAGCACGCAGGCAGAGCTGTCGTTGATACGAGTACCGTAATGCTTTGGTTAAAGTAATTTCCACAGCATCCTTGGTGTTCTTTAGTTTGCTTAATTTCATTTTAAATTGTGTACATGCGGACATTATTTTCACTGTTTTTATGTTTCTTCTAAGGCTTTACATTTTTCTGATCTTCTCTGTTTCTGTTATTGGCATAGACACCTGCGATGCATTGAGGACCGTATCACACTTTCTTTGAGTCCTAAGATGCCAAAACTGACGCTCATTAACTGTGTGGTTTAGGTTAGAAAAATAGGCAAGGGATTGTTGAGGCATCTGATGATTTGGGGAGTGGAGATACAGCACTCTTCAAATTAAATCGGAAATCATCTGCATCTTGTGCCTGTCACTGGCCCCCACCCCCACCCCGTCCCCATCAGCGGATGGCTGATTAAGCATAGAGCCAGGTACAGTAAACTGCTTTTGACTGGGCTATGCAGCAATTATTTTGTGAGCCGCTGAAGTCCTGCCTCACCAGAGAAAGCCAGCTGATGCAATTCTGCCCGAAGGTCTTTTCAGCACAGCATCTGGTTTTTTTTTTCTATACACTTTGCCTATTAATTTTTATCTTCAATGTGATGGAACTGAGAAGAAAAAAAATTCTCTTCCTCAATGCCTGTCTCTGTTTATTTCTCATGTAGGTATCACTGACACGTCTACAAAACAATTTCAGAAAACAAAATAAATAAATAAATAAATAAATATAAATAAATAAAATCATCTCCCCTAAACGTTCTTCTCCATAAACACACTCTGTGCCTCACTCTACACTTATTAATAACAGATATAATCTTGAAGGTATCATCCAGCCTTGTGATTTGAAATTCCATGCCTATAGTTATGTGTGTTTTATATTTACAGTATATAATTTTTATGCAACATACTATATATTTTATTTTTATTTATTTGAAAGAGAAAGGGAGAGAGAAAGACAGGGTATGGCACACCAGGGCCTCTTGCCACTGAAGACAAATTCTAGATACATGCACCACATTGTGCATTTGGCTTTATGTGGGTGCTGGGGAATCGAACCCAGCTGATACCCACTGAGCCCTCTCCCCTCCCAAACTAGATACAGTTTAAAAACATATAATATTTTCTATTTGAAGGAAAATGTTATTCTTTCCAGAAAGAAACATAAACATATACTCAGAGATATCTAAACATTTTTTTTCTTATAAATCATAACTGTTTTCTTTCCCAGGAAGATATAATTAGAAACATTATTTTCAGACATAGTCTATTTCTTTACTCTTGCATGATTCTTACACCAAAGAGAAGCGGAGTTACCCCTACCTTGCTGAACATGTTAAGGATCTCCTTAATGGGATCAAGATACAGCTGTCACTATGGAAACCACAGTGGAGAGAGATACAGTTTCAAAACAAAACAAAACAAAACAACTGCTGCATTGCAGATGGAGAAACAGGTAAGGGCTTTCTAAAACTCTTCAGTGGTATTTTTAAACTTTGCTGATCACGTGAAATCTTTTAAGGATTGTTTTGAACCTGCCCAGGGAGAGAAGAGATAAAACTCTGACACTTTCCTGAGTGTTTTATATGACGTGATTGCCTGAGGATTTTCAGAAGGAATCCTGCTATGTCGGAGCTTGTTGAAGATGGAAGTTTACAAGCTCCCAAGATGAGAAAATAAAAGTAACTTTGTGGAAAGGTTGACAGGTACTATTTTTGTACTTTGTGGAAGACAGACTCACTCATACAAACGTTGCTTGTTTGTTTCTGACGGGGAGGTAGCCTTGCTCTAAATACTAAATACCGAAGCGTGTAATGTCTTCTTGCTTCATTATCATTTCTGTTGCCTTTTACTCTTCCTTCTATTAACATTTCCTTTTGAAATATCAGCCCGGGTGGTGAGATTCTGGATGTGAAGCAATGTGGTAGATCTCTTTATGTGACATCATGCTCTCAGGCTGAGGTCGGTGAGCAGGGCTCAGGATCTCCCATCTTTGTCTCCCCAAACTGAATAATGTATGTTTGAACTACTGAGCAGCTTAAGGACAGAAAGATAGGAGCTCATGCCAGGCAAGCATGGGCAATGTCCTTCTCATTCTTTGGGGCACACTCACCCAGTAAGCAGTTAATGGCTGCAGCTGTCTGGTTGTATCAGCATCGTATGCGACCAGCCTTCCAGAATGACATTCCATAAACAAGGGCACGAGATGAATTACCCAGTGAGCTGTGCTGGTAGCTCCCTTCTCCCCCTTCTCTCCTTTACGTTTTCAGTTCCAACAGAAGAGAGACGCGATTTCCATATTATTGATGCCCAAAAGAATTTTGACTTCAAACAATTTTCCATGTCTTGTCCTAGAGTAAATAGCTGATTTATGTATTCATTGAAACTAAATGGGTAAAGGAATTATTAATGATTAGTGAGTTATTGTGCAGTATTGCCCTAGGGTAGTTAAGTATGCAATCAGAGAGCACTGGTCCCTTCCTTATCCGAGAGTTTCTGATAAAAAACCTTGTGGCAGGCATTGTTGACTATTTATAGCCTTTTTTGGACTAGTCATGCATTTTATTACTGAAAGAAATTGGAAATGGCACAATTTGCAATAAATGGAAGTTTCATAAGGCAAAGCCTTGAGCACTGACTTCTAGGGTTAATTTTAGGGGTGCTGAGTTCCCTTTCTTACTAGAACCTAGCTCTGAGAAGCACCATGCTTGCAAAGCCTGTCCCTCCCCACACTCACTGGCTTCATTGTCTATTCCTCTCAATTTTACACGTTCACCAGGAACGTCCACCTTCCGTAAATGCTTCCTAGAGAAGTCAAACTGGAAATTCTTCTTTGAAATTTATGAAATTTGAAACGATTGGGTAGATACTGAAAATAAGCAGAAGGCAGAATTGTCAGGTATATGGAAGGAAATGTCCCATTAAGCTTTGCAAAAGCTGAGCTGGCAAGTTAACAGGAAGATTGGGTTGTTTGGTCAGGTGCTTTCCTGGTTAGACAACTCTTCATATAAGCTGGTGCTCCATCCAAGAACCCCTCCCCCCAAGGTCCAAGTCATTGAGTCCCCAAACCCTCACATGCCTATGTGGTTCATAGAACAATCAAATTTATGCATGGCTGATACTCAAATTCAGATAGGTACAACCCACTCAGGCTCTCATCTGTTTCCACGAATGTATGATGTTAAAAATTAAATTTTGGGGGGCTGGAGAGATGGCTCATCAGTAAAAGGTGCTTGCCTGCAAAGCCTAAAGATTCAGGTTTGATTCCCTGGTACCCACGTAAAGCCAGATGCACAAAGTGGTGCATGTGTCTGGAGTTCCCTTGTAGTGGCAGAATGCCCTGGAACAATCCTACTCATGCTCACTCTCCTTCCTCTCTCTAATAAATTAATAAAATTACTTTTACAAATTAAATTGATGAATTACTGTAATATTAATGTAATAAGACCAAGAAGCAGATTAAAAAAATGAATTCCTACAGCCATCCCGACGCCAACGAATTGTAAATTAAAACCAAAGAAGAAAGTTTGTCGCCAGATTATCTTCAGGAAAACTGAAGGGACAGTGATTAGATGAAGGATGAAAGGAGTCGGTCACTCGCTCTGTGGCACAGGAATCTTCCTTTCAGCACTGAAGGACATTCAGATGCATTTGCACTGCAATACCCCGCTGAATGACTCAACATTCACATTTGTAGCTATTGAAGTTCAGGTAGAAAAACTCTTTATTTCTTTATTTTTTAGTGTAGCCATCATGTCGTGTTGACTAGGTGGTCCTTCTTCAGAGCACACAGCACAGCCTGAGACTTGCACGATTTTCAAGAAATGAGGATAAGAAAATGAATGTGATACATAAATAACGCACTGCCCTCCTGGTAATCCTGCTCCTAACTCAGATCCCATGCCCGGGTGGGTGGTATCAGTGCTGCTGATTGGAATCACCCAACTCCAATGGACCTTGAGACTTCTAAACTCCAGTGTGCTCCCACACACTGGGGTCTTATGGTGTCTCCTCTCTAGTTGACTTCTTCACCTGTCGGGAGATAGACAAGACCACCTTGTAGAGAGCAATCAGCCATTTAGAAGGTTGCACTTCTTGGCAAGGAAAATGCTAGACCGTGAGGACCCCAGAGATACCCACTCATTTTCACCGTTAGGTTCCTCCTGGGGTTCTTATTCATAGAGTTAAAGTGTTGTCACCATCGCTGTGTTTGGGGGTCTTTTAAGTGAGGAAGAGTAGACACACATTTTTTTTCCCCTGACAGGTGGTTAGTCAATCATGATAACAGACAGCTTAACAGAAAACAGGACAACCATGATTCTAATTTTCTGAGGTAAGCTAGCAAATTACCTCAGTTGATCTCCAGGTTAGTGCTCCTAAAAACACTTCAACCAGAGTTAAAAAGGCAACTTAGGGCTGGAGAGATGGCTCAGCGGTTAAGGCACTTGCCTCTAGTGCCTAAGGCCCTGGGTTCAATTCCCCAGGACCCACATAAGCCAGACCCACAAGGTGATGGCCCTGGTGCTCTCTCTCTCTCTCTCTCTCTCTCTCTCTCTCTCTCTCTCTCTCTCTCTCTCTGTGTATCTCTCTGCTTGAAAATGAATAAATAAAATATTTTTTAAAAAGCAACTTAACTTAGTTGATCTTAGTTTAACTAAGATCCCTGAGGCGCTGAAAGCACAGTGCTCTCAAAGCAAGCATGCGTGGACGTCCAGGGACCTGCAGCACCCAAGACAGACTTCACACAGAGAAAACCAAGAGTGATGGAAAACGTGAAAGAAAACGCTTTTCCCAACGTGTCATTAATTAAATTATTATGTAAAATAGCAGCTTTTGAATCTGCCATCTTGTTTCTGTTTTCTCTTCAAACAAAAGCTGGCTTTATTGTCGGAAGGTGTCTGGAAACTGTTTTCTTTGGAATTTGATTTTTATCTCTGTAATAATTATAGAAGAGGAAACACACATGGTTATTGACAAAAAGCTCTGAGGGTGCCGGGCAGCGACTTGTGTTTAATTAGCTCGGCATTGTGATCGGAAGACCAACTCTAGGGATTTGTCTCCAGTTTCTACTTTTCCTTTTCGCTTTTGACTTTTTGTTTTCATGTCTGTTTGGCAGGTTATCGTTCATGCTAAGCACATGGTCCACCACTGAGCTACACCCCCAGTCCTGGCAGGTTTTTATCTGCAAAGCCAATGACAAATTTCCCTTATCTAGATGTGGGAGAAAAGCAAATTATATAATCCTAGGCATACATGGTAGACTTTCTTGAAATCCATTGCTTTAATGAAGAACAAAGTAAAGTGATTCACACGTAAGGTTTCGTGGCTTCCAAGAACCATCTATGCAATTTTCAATGATCGGAGGTCACATTCTAGCCTTTTGACTCACAATTTAACACGCATGCAAAGAAGTTATCTCTTCCAAGCCACACACGTGGGAGGAGCTTATTCGCATACCATGATTATTAAGAACATTTGAGGGTTTCGCTTACCAAGGAGAGAGTCACTTTGTCTATGGGCGTGTGAGATGCTTTAAATGTCAAAATCATGCTGGTATCTAGTAATAAAAAGCAATATTGAAGATGTTTTTTTTCTTTGTAATTATTTTTTCCAGATTTCTATGTTTGGATTTGTTAGTTTGATAGTCTTCTCTTGGTTGAGAGATTGAACCAATTTATAATTTTCTTTATCCTTGGTTATGTTTGAGTTGAGCTTTGGGAGTGAGGGCTTCTTCTCAATTTATTTGATATTAGTTTGGTGGATTCTCAAGACAGAAAGAAATGATGACACCTCATTCAAAAGAAAACGAAGAAGGAGGAGGAGGAGGAGAAGGAAGAGGAGAAGGAGGAAGAGGAGGAAGAAAAGGAAGAGGGGGAAGAGGTGGAGGAGGAGGAAGAGGAGGGGGAGGAGGAGGAAGAGGAGGGGGAGGAGGAGGAAGAGATCTCTAACACACCTTCCAGGACCCAGTAGACACTACAGAGGAAGTGATGCTTTAAACAGGAGTGCTGCTCTCACTGCTAGCATGACAACCTCCTCCAGGAAGATGGCGATAAACACTAAGATGAATCAAAACCATCGAAGCAGAAAATCAGAGAAAGCAGAGAGTCCTTCATTAAAGGAGATTAATAACACCCCGACCAAGGCTGTGAGAACATTGCCAAAGAGGGGACAGACATGGGGGGCAGGAGGAGAATCCTGAGGCATTGCCCCTTACTCCAAAGAGACTGACTGGTGTACTCATGACCCAACAGTGAGTACCCACAACCCCGTTGAGGAGGGCCCTCAGGAGAGTGAGGGCAAGGGAGAGGAGATATCAGAGAATAACCCAGTGGGAATATGAGTAATATGCAATACGTTCATACTGTAAAGTTGAAAATAATACAAATCTGAGGACTGATCCAGACGGCCCGTGGAGGAGGATATCCAGCTGATTGGGGATGGGGAAGAGGGGCATTGGGGAACTGGGGATCACAACTCATTGTTTGCCCATTAAATAATGTAACTCATTATGGACAAAAAAAAGGCCAGGAAAAAAAAATAATACAAATCATTATTTTCTTCAAAAAGAAGACAGGTCAGGAAGGGAGAATGTAAGCGTAGCATGTGCGGAGACCATGTGTGTGGGGCTCCTTACTTCTTCCTCTCCTTCTGTGTGTTATGATCTCCACGTATCAGCAGAAACTTAAGCCAGGGCAGAGTTACATGACTTGGTCAAGATCACAGGGTTGGAAAGTTGTACCTCTCCCATGGTATGTTTCTCTCTCCTCTCTCTCTCTCTCTCTCTCTCTCTCTCTCTCTCTCTCTCTCTCTCTGTGTCATAGCATTGTCTTCATTTTAATTTTATATTTTACATATACTTATATTAATTTTTATTTTATTACCTCCATTTCCAAAGACAGAGTAAATTAACATAATTCACTCTCTTTTCTTGACATTTATGTTCCCACCTTTATGGACTCTACTCATAGCAGGATTGCTTGCTTTATATTTTGACTTTGACACAGGCCCTGCTATGCAGTCCTGGCTAGATGGAAACTTATGATGCAGTTGAGGTTGGCCTTGAACTCATGGCAATCCTCCTGTCTCAGCATTCTGAGTGCTGGGATTCCAGATGTGCACCACCACACCTGGATAACTTTTTTTTAAAAAACAGGTTTTGTTTTATCTTTGTTGTGTTTGGTTATATGCTAAATTTCCCCCCATCATTCTGACTTTATTTCTTTTGCATTATTTTGTTCCCTAAGTGCTAACCCCTTATCTGAATTATAACAGCATTTTAATCCAGTTTTTTAAATTTATAATGAGATCTCAAAAGGTGAAATGTCTTTGAAAATATCCTTACATTTCTGATAAAATATGCAATGCAGTTCACCCCAAATCATGTAGTGAAAGGATATATTCCTATCATTTTTAGAGATAAACACAGAACTATGGCCCTTTATTCTGAGTACATCACATCTAACTTAAGAACTGAGCTTTTATTGCTTTGTCTTGCTTTCTTTTTAGGGAAAGAAAAGATGTCTGAAGTGATGAATATGAGAAAAAAATGTCTTTTTTTTTTCTAACATAGTTTTTTTTCCTGTTGGGAATCCAATAGTGTTACATGCATTTATTGCTTGATTTCACTTTAACAGGTGACATTGAACTTAACTCAGGATGAATAGTGGAAGCAGTTTTGTGTTCTCCATTCATAAACATAATGCATTTATTAATTGATTAATGCATTTTAATATAAAGACCAATGCAAATAATTCACACTGTAAGGCTACATCATATTCCTTAAATAAAGACATAAAGATGCCTGTCAGGGCTGGAGAGATGGCTCAGAGGTTAAGGCACTTGCCTCCAGTGCCTAAGGCCCCGGGTTTAATTCCCCAAGACCCACATATGCCAGACCCACAAGGCGGTGGCCCTGGTGCTCTCTCACTTTCTCTCACTTTCTCTCTCTTTCTCTCTCTATCTCTCTCTGCTTGAAAAGGAATGAATAAAATATTTTTAAAAAAGATGCCTGTCAAATCAGAGACAGCACACACAGGATGAGACTTTGCTTGCGAATAAAATTGTGGGAATAGTGTATGTGTCTGTGGGTTTGTGAGTATGTGTGATGTTTTAAATTTTGTCCTGAAAAGCAAGATACACTAGCTAGACTGGTTCCCAAGAGCACCCATGGCACAGACCTGCTGTTTACACAACACCTACCTACCCAAACTGCCTTACATTATGCCTAAATTGCCTTATGTTATTCTTTGAAATAATATGAGTTGGCAATCAAGTTCCATAATTACTCACAAATCCTATGAGGTAGATAAAAATTTTCTTTTCCTATCCCTTGGTCCTTCTTATTTTATTGAGTAGTTGAAGTAGGTAAGTTATGTTTAATCCAAGTTTACAATCACAGCCTGTTTCCATTCTCAGTTTTGTTTGGTGGTGTTGGAGACTAAACCCAGGGCCTTATACACATTAGGAAAGGCTTTGTCACTAAGCTGAACTCACAGCCCCGATACAAAGTCTAAAATCTGAAATCTGTCCTTTTTTTTCTCATCATCAAGATAGTTTGGTCTCGGTTATTTCCTACTGACTCTTGGCAATCTAGATCCCCTTCTTTTCAATTTATTTTTTCAATTTGTTTCTAAGAAGAGGGAGAGACAAAGGGAAAGAGAGGGAGAGAGAATGGGTGCACCAGGGTCTCTGGCCATTGCAAACAAACTCCAGATGCATGAACCACTTTGTGTACCTGGTTTTACATGGGTACTGGGGAATCGAACCTGGGGCCATCAGGCTTTGCAAACAAGTGCTTTTAATGGTTGAGCTATCTCTCTAGCCCCATGTCTCCTTTCAACACTGAAGAGTTTCTTGTTGGTACAAGCTGGTTTTCAGGTTCTAGAATTTTAGATAAATGAAATCACACAGTATGTATTTTTGGATTCTTAACATTAAACACAAGGATTTTTGAGATCATTCATATTATTGTATATTTTAATAATTCATTTTTTATTGTGCAGTGTTCCAGTATTGCTATCTTTTATCACTGACAATAGAGTAGGTATGAATATTCTCATATTCAAATGAGGTTGCATTGGCTGCTTGGTTTCTCATTGGTCAGTGATTGGAACCTGAATGGTGGAATTCCATGGCCTGTGTAGAGTTATGGTCAAATGTAATGTGTTGCATGGAGGCTCATGTGTTTGGACATTTGGTCTCAGCTAGTTGTGTTGTTATGGAAGGTTGAGGAAGCTTTGGTAGGTGGGGCCCAGCTGGAGGTAGTGGACCTCTGGTGAGGCCGGAGGTAGTGCCCGTTGAGGGCTATAACATGAGCAGACTTCCTGTCCAGCTTCTGTTTCCTGTTTCCCTGCGATGTTAAGAGGTGAGGAGTCCCAGCTGCACATACCCACCACCATGGAGCTACCTGCCTCCATGTTTCACTGCCAGGGTGATAATCACCACCAACAGCATGAGCATGGATAAGCAGGTGACCCTCAAGCTACATAATCAAGCAGTCAGACAAGAATCACACACTTGTGCAACAGTGGCACACAGCCTTTGCAGGTCACCAACTGCCCTCGAATTGGACACGAGGCCCACTAAGTGGGAGAGAACTCATAACTGGCACTGGGAACCAAGTCAGAATCCCATGGCCAGGAAGCTCACAGACCTCAGAGAGAAGCCCTCAGTATTCTCTGGGCAAGTAGAGTGGGCATATGCATCAATATGTTTCTCAAAATTCTATATATAATCTTCCCTCTTAACCAATGCTGTTCTCTCTCACTCTTGGGTGGAGAATCTGTTTCATTTTGCAGATAGCAGAGAATACAGGGGAGATCCAAGATTCATCAGTACAGCAAGATAAGATAGCCGAATGCCAACCACAAGACTTGCCACGTCTACCACATGTACAGAGGGAGCAGTGACAGGAGTATTACTTCCACTACTAACCTGACAACCAGCTCTGGGGAGACTGCAACAGACACTGTAATGAATCAAAAACACATTGAAGCAGAAATACAGAGGCTGTAGAGAACTCAACACTAAACCAAATTGCTAACAGGGATTGTTTCAGAGGAGGGGTTGGGAAGATTGTAAGAGCCACAGTGTGGGTCGAAATATCCTGAGGCACAGCCCCCCCCCAAGACTGACAGAGGTCCTAATTACCCCACAGAATCATGAGGCACTGGCTTGTCTCTCGGTTCCTACATGATCTCTCCTAGTACAGCAGCCTGTGGTATTTTCAGCAGTAGGGTCTTACCTTTTATCTACGTTGGGTAATCAAGTGCTTTGGCAATGGCCTACATTGTTTTGGAGACCTCCTGGGTCTCCTTGCCCAACTGCTTGCTGTGGGAGGGAGTAACTCAGCTTTGGTCCTGAGATTCGCCAACCAGGGCCAATGTTTTTTTCTTTTTT